>WOXC01004513.1:0-131160 GCA_011680675.1 Gymnobelideus leadbeateri | reverse complement strand
AGAATCTGGGGAACTTTAAAACGGAGTGAAACTCTACTTTGAGCACTGTTGATCAGTTAGGAAGTTCCTAGAGGGAATAATGAATGTTACAGCAAGTGAAGCTTTGAGCTGTTACATGTCACCTACACTAAAGATACTATGTCTCTACAACTCTGTCTTGGAAAAGACTGTCTTCTGGCATCAAGGCACACTGGGAGCTATTCTAGAAAGTGGAAATAACACGGCACTAGTACTAGAGAGACATGAACTTGAGCCTTGGCTCTGCTCTTAACTAGATGTGTGACCTTGGATGAGTCATAAAACATCTCTGAATGGGGCACACAATAATTAATTAATGCTTATTTCATTAATACAGAACTTTTTTTAACTAAATGAAATTGAAGTTATACATTTTATACCTTATGCTCTCTAGCTCTTGTTCATTCATAAGTAGTTCACATATCCAGTAAGTCTGATGAATATGTTTCATGTTCTTATTTTCTTGTAATATCTCTCTTTATATCTAGGTCATGTACCCATTTTGACCCAATCTTGGTATATGGTATAAGATATTGATCTATGCCCAGTTTTTGCCATAGTGCTTTTCAATTTTCCAACAATATTTATTTTTTACCAAAAATGAATTCTTATCCCCAAATCTTAAGTCTTTACACTTGTAAAACACAAGTTTATTATGCTTATTTGCTGCTATAAATTGTATGTAAATAAATTAAAATAAAATAAATTTATAAAAATAAATTCATATTTCTTTATTCCCCACCCTGATAGGATACTCATTTCACCAAGTGAAAATCAAATGAGACAATGTAGCTACAGTAAAGGAGATCTGGAGACTATAAAAATGTGAACTAATGACTTTGCCAGATTAAGTTGTGGGTTGACTCTGAAAATGTTGATATTGCCAGATGTATATGCAATCTCAATTATAATTATGGCTTGAAAACAAATAAATGTAATTTTTGCACAGTAGACAAAATTCTGGACTTTGGAATTAGGTAGGACCCTAGGTTCAAATCCTAATTCTGAAATTAATTATCACAACCATAGACAAAAGTAATTTAATCTCTCTCAGCCTCAGTTTCCTCATCTGTAATATGAGCACAACAATACTAGCAACACCTATCCCACATTAGGAATGTTCTTTGTAAACATTAAAGCCCTCACTGATCCATACTTCTCACTCATATGTGTTTTTGATAATATCCTTAATTCTAGTTCCCCTTGTCTGCCATGTACTATAATCTGATCACATCCAACATGTACATCTCTCTAGCCCAGTGCCTGGCATAGAGCAGGCACTATTTAATACTAGTTATTATTAGGATAGACACAAAAGTCCAACTGCACAAGCAAACAGATGGGATACCATCTGCATCACTGGAGAGAAGACCCACATCAGTGTGATCACAGATACTATTGAGTACTGAATAGAAATGTGAGCTGTCATTATTCAGGACACACCCTAGAAGGAAGGGTTCCATATCTAGGCACTGTGAAACAGAGAAGTAACTGGTTCTGACAGGGGGTCAGCAAATTCTAGATGGCCCAATCCAGCCTGCAGCCCTTTTTGTATGACCTATGAGCTAGGCAGGAATTTTTACATTTTTAAATATAATAAAAACTTTATTTTAAGAGAGAAAAACCATTCTTAAACTCAGGCCTTACCAAAAACAAAACAAACCCCCCAAACCGGCAGTTTGCCAACCATTTAGAGAACAAAGGTAGTTCAGAAGGTGTATGCTGAGTAATGTAAGCATCTGCTTTGCATCTGCAGCCCTGCTTGGTCTCAACTCCACAAGATGCCTCTCTCAGGATAAGCAGATCACCAGAAACATCATCATACTGTTTAATTCAGTCTTGGATATGACAGGATATGGACTCTGGACACATCCCCCCTCCCCTTGAACTTTCCCATGAATTTCAGATATACCTGGCCACCTCCCACAGTCTCTTCTTGTGATTAGAGGACTGGAGGGTGGAGACTCACCCTTCCTTTAAGGAGAGCAGAACTTGGATTTCAACTAACTTCTTTGCATCTATAGCCCTGCTTAGTCTCAACTCTAGTTAACAAGATGGCCCTAGCACCAGTCATACCCTGGTGTCCATCGCCCACCCCCCCACACACCCAGCTTCATCATGTGTTGTCTTCCCCCATTAAAATCTAAGCTCCTCAAGGGTAGGGGCTGTCTATCTTTTTATTTTTTGTATCAACAGAGCTGGCACAGTCCCTAGCACATTGCAGGCATGAAATAAATGTTTACTGAATTGAACTGAATCCAGACACAGCAAAAAGGGATAATTTAAGTATCAATAGTCAAATCTGGAAGGAAAGATTTAAAGAACAGAAGGGTATAAACAAGAACAAAGAAGTCTAGCTATGTTGGAGAGAAAATAGCTTCAAGAAGCCAGTGACCTGAAGGGAACATAGAGCTTACAGAATCCAACACCTTCATTGTGATGCTCTTCAAGGTCAAGTGCCCTTCAGAAGGGAGAAGAAGGAAGTACTAAAGCTTAATATCCAGAGGCTAAGAAGCAGTATCCTGGCCAATGAAGTCCAGAGCAAGGGAAACAGCACAGAACTCGTTTCAAGGGCATAACCAGGTCTTAGACTAAGCAGGAGGAAGCCAAGTGGAACAGGACAAGGGACCTGGAGTTGGTGCTAAGGTGGAATATAAGAAGTACCTCTATAACTCTGAACCTGTTCCCTTTCCCTACCTTGAGTACCACCTTTATTTCCACTCCCCATCGGGGAATTTTCTCAAGTAATGCTTTGTAGCAGAGTCATAAGGAAGGCAGAGGTGACAGAGGTTGGCTCACAGGCAATAGAATTTAGAGGGCACTGAGGTTACTCACACTCCTTCAGTAGTGTAGAAACAACTGAGCTTATGGCATAGAGCTATCAAGAATAATTACTTAAATACGGAAGTTAGCAGATGCTCCCTCCCTACTCAAGCTGCAACCCACACGAGCTACCCAACGTTACACCAATAATAGAGCAGTTTCATTGTGAATGAGAATTTTTCCACTCAAAGTGGTCAGAATCCTTGGGTCTCAGTCTACCTTCCACCCCAAATGAATTTGTATTCAAAAGTTGATTTGAAGCCATTTAAGAAAAAAAATTACCCTTGGTGCATTTTTATAAAGCTTTTTTTTTTTTGGCCTGGGAAAAAAAGAAGCTAGTTACAGCTCTGTTACCTAATCACAAACTATGTAAGAGATTTATTTGTTATTTGGTTGTGTCCAACTCTTTGTGACCTTGTATGGGATTTTACTGAAGTAGTTTGCCATTTCCTTTTCCAGTGGATTAACAGAGGTTAAGTGACTTACCCAGCATCACACAGCTAGTGAGTGTCTAAAGCCATATTTGAACTCAGGTCTTCCTGACCCTAAACCCAGTGCTCTAACCACTGAACCACCTAACTGCCTCCTAAGCTGCCTAAGAGATTTAGGGGGCTGTTATCAGGAAACGAGGGAAGGGAAAGAGAAATAAAGGATAAAAACACAGGAGCCTTTTCAGGAGCCTTCTTCATTCTATTGTAATAGACTCCTAATTTGTCTTCCTGCTTCATGTCTCTTCCTCCCTCCTCCACACTAATTCTTCCTCCAAATAGCTGCCCAATAGATATTCTGAAAACACAAGTTTGACCATGTTATTCCCATTCTCAGGAAGCTTCAGTGTCTACTTGACTTCCTCTAGAATCAAGCAGAAACTCCTCTGTTTCACATTTAAAGCCTTTCACTGTCTGGCTCCAGCCTATCCTTGTAGACTTTTTTCCTATTACTCCCCCTCACACATTCTGTAGCCCAGTAAAATGAGTCTATTTGCTGTTCCCTGTATACAATATTCGATTTCCTTGCCTTGTCCCTGGCTATACCCCATGGCAAGAAAGTTCTTTCCTCTTCATGTCCAACCTCCTCCAAAAGGTCTCTAATGTTCCTGGTCATTAAGTTCTTCTTTCCTTCCCCCTCCCTTTGTATTACTTTAGAGAGATTTTGTCTTTGCCTATGCACATCTTGCTGCTTGTGAGCGTTTGTGGAGGCCAGGAACTTGCCTCTTATATCCCCAGTTCCCAGAAGAGTGGCTTGCACCTCAACAGTGTTTAATAAACACTTGTTAAACTATTGAATTGATTCAGATGTATTTTGCCTTACAGGACTGAAGTTGCTGAAAGAATAACTATACAACATTTTGTGAGATTATATATTCTAAATATTTTATAGGAGATCACTATTTTATGGAGACAAATCCAGTTTAAAACAAGGAAATCCTTGTGAAAATGAATGCATAACGGGAATTTTTCCAAGTCGGAGATTCCATGATTCTGAGTGACCAGTCCCTAATTCTCTAATTTGTTCTAAAAATCTACATTTTTCACTTTTTTAGAGTGGCAGATCAGTATAGAAAAGCAGAGTTAGGTTAATTGGAAATAAGGGGACTTGGGTTCTATCCCTACCCTTATCATTAGGCGGTTATCAGTAGGTGGTATAGTGGATAACATGCTGGCCTTGGAGTCCAACTAATCTTAGAAGACTGAATCTATGGGTTCAAGAACTGGTTCCCATCTCTGCCACAGGCAGGGGTCCTGCAGTTGACCCCTTCCCTAGAAACATGTAAGCCACCAGGGCATAGAGGGAGGAAAGAAGGGGGGAAAGAAAAGGAGATGGAGGGAGGGAGGGGGAGAGGGAGAAAGAGGGAGGGAAAGTGAGAAAGAGAGGGAGAGGGAGTGTGTGTGTTGGGTTGGCATGAGGACAGCCAGCTCATGCCTGCAGGTATGTGCTTATTTTCATGCCTATACACAGAACTAGGCTAAGGTTCTCTCTCCAAAGATGAAGTTCTTTTTAATCCAATAGAACAAAACAAGAAAATCAATTTAACCTTCCCTACAAGAACAATTTTTATTGTTGTTATATTTTTGTCTGTAAAAAGACCCATCTCATTATTTTCATCTCTCAGTAATTTTCCATAAATTTATGGGAGTCTGGAAATTATTCCCTCCAGGCTCAGCCTCTCCCTTTGTCAAAGTAATTGACAAAGTAATTTGTCAAAGGAATTGGAAAAAAAAATTCCTGTAGTTGACAAAACAACTAGCATGATCTAGTCAATCTTATATGTTGATATGGGACAGAGAGGGCAGTTGTCAGAAGATGAGAGAGGAAAGAAGTGGATAGGACTCTGGCTTCTGCTCCTTTCTTATCTGGACGGCCTTGAGCAGGTGATTCCATCTCTAAGGCCCTCAGTTTCCTCCAACTAAACTAGAAAATATCTGGAGTTCCTTCCTGCTTTATAAAAATTCTAATATCTAATTCAGAGTGAAGGTAAAACTATTGATTGGATAATGTTCTAGGTTGTGAAAGATGAAAATGCCCCTATCGACAGGTGTGGGTATCATCACTTCCTGGTACCCTCCCTCTTGCCATCATTCAAATGGGCAAGGGCCAGGTAAAGTTCTAACTTATCTTTTACTTCATGGGTCTTCAGTTTACCTGGACATAGTCAATACCAAGCCTTCACCAAACAGAGAATTCCATTATCTACCCCCTTCCCCAATTTGTTAGTTCTACCTGCCAAAACTACCTTAAATTTAACTAATTTCGATTTATTCTTTCATTTTTATTCTGCATTTGCTTATTCATGATGTCTCTCCCATTAGAATATAAGCTTCTTAAGAGCAGGCATTGTTTCATTCTTTGAATTTGTGTCCCCAAAGCCTAGAACAGGGCATGCCCCACAGAAGGTGTTTAATGCATATTGGTTGATAAATTGTTCATCCAACGGTCTTTCCTTAGCCCTTTGGCCTCCTTGACTCTCTTTGGAAAATTCCTATGGTGGCACCAGAAAACAACATTACAGGGAAAAGTCAAGAGACCAAGTTGAAAAAAAGGCCAGTGAGTGTTATTTTAACATTCGTGAAAACTAAACAAATAATACTTATGCCATACATCTGACAGCCTGGAGAGGAAACGGAGGAGGTTTTCAACACTACAGCAGAAGGCTTCCTTCTCAATTATGTGCAATCTAGTTCCAGGGCTGGGGCAACTCTTCCTTTTGGATTTTTCTCTTACAACCTTGGAGCAAGAACTGAGTGGTAAAGTCCACAAGTGTTAACCTTCCAGCTTTGGGGAATGAAGCAAGCTGCCCTCCTCTCACAAAGAACAAAGATAAAGCAGTCAGCTGCCCAGTGCTGAGAGGACTTCCAGGCTGAAAAGACCAGGAGACTGACTGGCACCTCTAAGTATCCATACTAAGTAGCAAAACTAGGCTATTCTTCTTTAGCCTCAGAGATAGGGGCAGGACCTGGGATTTCCATTGATACAGGAAACTGCCAGGTGGAGAAACTCCCTTTGTCAGTGTGGGTCAGCACCTCCTCAACCTACAGTCTCTAAAGAGAGCTAAGTTATAAATATCCAAATGAACTATAAAGAACATATGAAGACAGAGAGTGTCTGCATCCAGAGAAAGAACTGATAAATAGATGTATAAAAAAATTTTACACACATACATATGTGTGTCTGTGTGTGCACAGAGGGGGAGGGGGATGAGTGAAGAGGGAAGAAAAGAAAACAGAAATTTACATGATAATTTTGTTATATATTTGAAAAGAATAGCAAGTTGTGCATGGTAGATTTGCAGTCTTTTTATTGTACTATGTTATGGAAATGCTTGTTTTATTCCATAAATAAATACATGCACACACACAGATATAGACAAATATACACACACAGATATAGACAGATATATATACACACACACACGCACACACACACACAGATATAGACAGATATATAGACAGACAGATACAGACAGATATACACACACAGATATAGACACACACACAGATATAGAGACACACACACACACATACAGATATAGATACACACACACACACACACACACACACACTCTTAAAAAAAAAAAAAAAGACTTAACTGAGGCAGTGAGGTGGATAGAGCACCAGCCCTGTAAGCAGGAGGACCTGAGTTCAAATTTGACTTCAGACACTTACTGTGTGACCCCGGGTAAGTCAGTTAACCCCAATGACAGAGAAAGACACACACACACACACACACACACACACACACACACACACACACACACACACACAGAATGTTGCCTAGAGAAAGGTTAGTTAAGTGTCTTGTCCAGGGTCAAAATCTGTATGTGTCAGAGGCCAAATCTGAACCCAATTCTTCCTGGTTTTGAGGCTGACTCCATTCCTTAAACTATAATGCAGAGAAGAAGCCATTATTTCCAAAATCCATTTTGCTATCTGGGGTGAGGGGTGGGGAGAAGAGCAGGAAGTAGAAAAGTTATTTATTAATTCACAGCAGTGACAGCAGAAAATGATTTACTCTGACATCCATAGCTTAAGTGACTTGCAAGGTTCAACAGAGAAAGTTTCACTGGGCACACTTGCCTTGGAACCTGAATTCTTCTTCCTTTTTCCTGTTCTTCCCTCCCAGTCTTACTGCCTTCCCTATCACCTTCTTTTTCATCTTCTTACCCTCCCCACCCCCATTATATAGTGTATACCTCCATCCCTACTCCTGTCTTTCACCTCCTCTCAATACTTCTATTTCTGTCTCTTTTCCATTCTTCCTTCCCTTCTGTTCCCCTTCTTTCTTTTCTCCTTTCACTCATAGGCATAATATAGAATTTAAGTCCCATAAGGAGCTAAAGTCTATAGTTGCATTCATTTACTAGTATTTTAGAGTCCCCTTGCTTGATTTTATTTAATGAACAACAAAACAGTTCAAAGTTGCACTTTACTCATCTGTCTCTTTTCTTCTTTGGGATGGTTATATTCAATGGAAAAAAAGAGTTTCTGTTTTTGCCTCATGATTCTGTTGTCATTTTCATGTAGCAGAACACACTTGAGTTTATACTCTATGTTCACTTAAGTAACAATTAGTCATACACTGCATTTTATCTCCAGATTCCAGGCATTTTCATTGACTGTCTCCATACCGACAATACTCTTCCTCATTTCTGCCTTCTGGCTTCCTTCACGTTCCAGCTAAAATCCCACCTTCTATGAAAAGTCTTTCCCGATCCCTCTTAAAGCTGGCACTTTACCTCTGCTGGTTCTAACTTATCCTGCATATATCTTGTTTCTATATAGTCTTTTGCATGTTATCTCCCTTATTAAACTGTGGAGTCCTTGTAAACAGGGACTATTTTCTTGCGTTTTCCTTTCTTTGTATTCCCAACCCTTAATACAGTATCTGGCATGTAATAGGAACTTAATAGATGCTTATTAACTGTCTTCTTTACCCCTTTTACTCTAGACTCTGAATGCATTTTGAAAACATATGGCTACCCTAAATCTTCAACTGAAGAAATCAGGACAAGTGTGCCTATCTTCTCCAGCATGATAGTGGAGATCAGTGACAGATTATTTATTGGTCTCTTTTAGTGCTCAAATGCAATGCAAATTATATATCCCCACAAAAGAAAACACCAGAACAGAATTTGGTCTCTGGGGACAATGGGGGTCTGCAAATACCTCTCTATTCTCAAGCACACCTTCCTGAATCTAAATCCTGTGATTCATAAATAAAGTTGAATTGAACACTTTGAAGCCAGTCAGAACACCCATATACACTCCAGAAGAGCAAACTTGATCCCAAGGCCAACTTCAATGGAAACAAGCCACATGTAAGGGCCTGCAGATCAGAGCTCTAATGAGCAGCCCCATTTAAGGCAATTCATATATCCTCCCCTCTAACACCCACAGACCTATATTTAGGCACAAGGACGAATGTAGATGTTGGAGCCACTGACTCCTGTATATAGTCATTTCTATAAGCTTTTCTTCCAACAATGAATTTCTAAAAGAACTAGCAAGGTTAAAATAAACATTAGAACAGGAGAAAAACTGACATTTTTAGTCAAGGTTTTTTTTTCATATGTTCATAATTGAGAGGTAATTGGCAATTACAAGAACAGCCAACCTACCCACAACATCCTGGGCTTTACTTTATGTAATACATGTAGGCTAGTTACATGCTAGACGTTCTGACTAAACCATACACCCACACAACATACGACCCAAGGAAGCACATTTCTCAGCAGTCATTTGTGGTCCTGTTACTAATGATACAGCTGCTGCTACTCTCAAATTACCACCAGATCCCGCCCTGTGTCCTAACCCAGCAATGGGAGGATGACAATCACGCAGAGCTTGGGTTTTTTTTAAAGCGATGATATATTTAGAGGCTGTAAGACACTTTATGTAAAAGGGAGTGAACACATTGCAAACACATCAGAAGGTTTCAGCTTCTTAAACATTATCTATTAAAACTGACGTGCTTTTGACAAGTGTGTTAATTCCTGGAAGATTTATGGAAAAAGCTAGTTTTACTGATAAATCCTACAAGACTTAAGGAAGAAAGGAACAACTGGGCATTATCCAACAAACTTCTCTAAAATATATTACTTTTTTCCTTTCAAGACCTAATTTTTAAAATTACACATGGAGATTTTTTGTTCAATTTTTCCACCATATTGCATTAACATATGGATGTAATCTACCAACCCTGCCAAAATTATTTAAAACTAGTCTTTTTGTACATCAATTCACAGAATTTTTTAAGTTGGAAGGGCCCGCAGAGACAATCTAGTCCAATGTTGCCTTATTATACATTATTCTCTTTCTCAAACTTTTTGTTGTTCAGTCTTTCAGTCCTGTCCAATGACATCATGACCCCATTTAAGGTTTTCTTGGCAAAGATAATGGAGTGGTTTGTCATCTCTTCTAGCTCATTTTACAAATGAGGAAACTGAGGCCAACAGGGTTAAGTGACTGGCCTAAGTGAATGCCCAGTAGTTCCTTCCTTTTCCTAGGGTCAGTAATATTACGTGTCTGAGGCTGGATTTGAATTCATGAAGATAAGCCTTCCTGACTCCAGCCCTGGCACTCTATCTACTATGCCACCTAGCTGCCCCAGTACCACAATACCTCCAAGGTCTAATGTATATTAGGGAAGGAAGTAAAATAAGCAAGATAGTCTCCAAAAGATAATCAGTCACAGGACACAAAGAGGCAGTTTTGAAAGGAAGAAATCCAAGCTATCAACAACCATATGAAAGAATGCTCCAGAGTAACTCAAATTAAAGCAACTCTGCGGTTCTATCTCATACCTATTAGATTGGGAAAGATAATAAAAGAGGAAAATGACACAAGTTGAGGGGGAGAGGATTATTGTGGGAAAATAGGTCCATTATTGTACCATTGGGCCATCTTTTCTGGGCAACAATTTAGAACTACATCCCTAAACTACTAGGCCTATACACCAAAGAGATCAAAGTAAGAAGAAAATGATCCATATGTACAAAAATATGTATAGCATCTCTTTTTATGGCAATAAAGATCGGGAAACTAAGAGACTATCCTTTTCTTGGGAAATTGTTATTGAGGTACAGTATGTGAATGTAAAAGAACATTATATGAATGATTCTGGAATAAGAAACGAAGAATGAAATCTGACTAGATTTACAAGAACTGATTCAGAGTGAAACGAACAGAAACAAGAGAATCATTTATACAGTAACGACAATGCTTTAAAAACAAAAGAGTTCGAAAGACTTAAGAACTTTGATCAATGCAATGAATAACCTCAATTTCTGGGAATCAGTGAGGAAGCATCCCATACACACCTTCTGACTGAGATATGATGGACTCAAGGAGAATGATTTTTGGATATGGACAATATAGGAATTTATTTTGCTTGTATGAGTTTTTGAAACTAGGTTTTGTTTTTTCTTGTTATCTCCCTTCTCCCTCTCCCTACCCCCATGGGAAATAGGAAGACAAATACTCAAAAAAATAAAGAGATATAGTCAGCAAATATTTACAATTACAGGGCAGCTAGGTGGTGTAGTGGATACAGTGCCAGGTCAGGAGTCAGGAAGACTCATCTTCCTGAGTTCAAATATGGCCTCAGACACTAGCTGTATGACCCTGAGAAAGTCACTTAGCCCTGCTTGCCTCAGTTTACTCATCTGTAAAATGAGTTGGAGAAGGAAATGGCAAAGCACCCCAGTATCTCTGCCAAGAAACCCCAAATGGAGTCACAAAGTTCAGTCGGACATGACTGAATACAAGATAGATACAAGTCTAATGCTAAAGCAAAACAGGCAGGAGACAAAAACAGAAAATATAAAATGAATTGGAAACAAAATTTTCACTTAGAACCCAAATTAGGTAGATCAAATTTTTGTGTAAGGCTGATTATTTTACTTAGGTAAATTCTGCAACAGAATATGCACAAAGACACAAGCCCATATATTCTCTATTTCCATACTATTCTAGGATATGGGGCTGGAGGGTGTGGAGGTAGATCCACGTTCTGGAAAGTTGTACCTTGGACCCAAATTCTGGCAAGTCCTAAGTGGAAAGGCACCAAATGGGGACCAGGCAACAGATTCTGTGTCTGTCATCTTAGAATCAGCCTCAATAATTCCAGAGACTCACTCACCAGAAGGCTGGCCACCAAGCAAAGACTGTTTCTGGCTATAGAAACTCATAGAATGGCCTATATCCAACATAGAGGGGACATGATTTGTGTGGATACAAGCCATATATCCACACCCATGGATCCTCAAAATACTGAAGGAGAATGATATATAAATGGAAAAGCTGAGGAAAATTCACAAAAATGATATATATGTAAATGTATGTATGTATGTGTATGCATATATATATGCATGTGTATGTAACATACATGGCTAGGAACCATAATTTACAAGGAAAAAAAAGGATAGAAAAATTCAGTTTTATTTTCTTTTAAAACCTACTCAAAATGAAAAGGCAAGAAATAGCTTTGCATCAAAATTTCCTTATCCATTTATCAAATTATCTTAAATTCCAAGATACTACCAGTTCTATAAACCCTAAAGTTGGAAAGTTGGATACTGACCATTTTGAATGAGAGTATTCATATTTACACATGTATCCTTGAGAAGAAAGAAAACATAAAAAGGAGAGTATAGCATAAAAGTTTCAAATACATCAAGCCTCAAGTATAGATGAGGTTAAAGGATATATTTATAGAGAGAGTAGCTATGTAACCTGGGACAAGTCATTTATAACTTCTCTCAGTCTCAGTGTTCTCATCTCTAAAATGGGGACATGATCAAATGAGCTAATAGACTACTTTTTACAGAGATATTTTACCATATATTGGAACATCAAAAATTAGGGTAGGACGATGAGGAGGGGAAATGAAAGGTGGATCCACAACCATACTGAATTTGTAGTTGGAAGACTTAGGTTTGAAGTGTGTGACCTTGGAAATATCATTAAACCTCTCTTGGCCTAAATTTCAACATCCATAAAAAATTAAGGTCATTATTACATTGTACCAAGGTTTATTTCTTTCATTAATGCTCCACAAAGACTTAAGATGTGACTTATATCACTCCCTCATTTTAATATGCTTTTTCTTTCTCCACATTATTTTGATGCTATGTTCACTACAACTTGCAACAACGTCACAAAAGGCTTAATGCATCCCCCATCAGGTAGGTGGCACAGTGCAGAAGAGCACTGTACTTGAAGACAGGAAGACCCGAGTTTGAATCCTACCAATGATACTTAGCTGGAGGATCCTGGGCAAGTCCCTTAATGTCTGTCAGCTTCAGTTTCCTTATTTATAAAACGGGAATGAAAGCAATAGCACCTACTTCCCAGAGTCGTTGTGAAATAACATGTACAATGCTTTGGAAACTTTTAAGTGATACATTAATGTTGTTATTATTATTAATATTATTATTATTATTTAATTATTCCATCTCCCAATTTCCAGTTTAAAAATTTCCAAATATTAATACACTAAGGAATCTATCAAGGGTCAGTGATTTCATGAGTATGACAGCTCCTTCCACTGGCGGGTCACAATACTTCCATAATTTAGCAAGCTGTCTTAAAGTAATGTGAGGCTCCCAGAATTTGTGATTTTTTCAGCATCACAGGACTAATAAATGTCAAGGAGTAAGTATATCAGAATCCAAGTCTAAAATATCATACACTAGGCCATGTTGCATCTACCCAAGTATTAACCTTCATATAGATGTGGGGGGGGGGGGTCCTAAACATTTTATGTGTATGTCATGGATCTCTTCAACAGTCTAGTTAAGACTATGGACCCTTTTCCAGACTAATGTGCATGGAATAAAATACAGAAAATTACAAAGAAACTATATTGAAATAGTATAAAAATATTGGTAATTTTTTTAAAGTCTTGGACTCCAGGTTAAGAGTCCTTGATACTGATAGATATTGGTGCAATATCTATCTTACTTCTCCTCTTCTTTCCCCCACAGGTGTTATGCCATGACAGATAAAGCCACTGCATTTTATGAAGGCATATACATATATAGTTTCTTAAGTCAACAACACAGGATAATGTACCTATTGAAGCTTCAGGAATGCTATGGAAAGATAGTTTGATCTGTAAAAAAACATCCTGCTTGTGAATGTGACATTTTTTGTTTGTTTGTTTCACTGAGAATAATGATTTTATAAGAAAGATATATGACAAGCTTTCAAGATGCCACAGGGGGCAGATGGGCCCTTGGTGCCTCTCAGGTCAGGGTCTGGCCCATTCCGGTCCCTTGTCCTTGGGTCTTTGAGTCCCCAGTTGTCCCCTTCTCCTCACTGTCTGTGGATCCCTAGAGGCCCCAGTCCCTGTCCCCCAGGTCCTCTGAGGCCTGCCTGGTGTGTGGGTCCCAAAGGCTATTAGGCTAAGCAGCAGCCACCTGTGGTCAGTTCATTTGACTAGTTATGGCTGAGCAACCTGCCAAGTCATCAGGGAGAATCTTTGTGGTGACCAGGATCTTTTTCTGCAGGCAACTGTAGATGCTACAACTTTGAGGCCCAAGACCATTGAGCCATCAACAGAATCTACAAACTGAAAATGGGTTTCAACTTTCTCATCCTGAAAGTCTTTTTCAATGGTTTCATCATGTGAGAAAGCATGAGTCAAGAACAATGGAGAAAGCCACCATTTTTTATGTCAACTCCATAACCCCTGTCACTTTAGAAGGAGCAGAATTTGAAAGTCATCTATATGGAAAGGAGCAGAATTTGAAAGTCATCTATATGGAAAGCTGTCAAGCGAGACAGCTTTGACACAACCAACTCAACGGCAGGCCCTCAGTGGTCAGGTCAGGCCCCAAATTGTATGAAAATCCCTAGCTCTTCCTCCATTAAGCCTAAGGAAATCTTGGTCCTTGATGATACTACTAGAGACGAAAGAAGCTAGAAAACTTGTTCTGGTGGAAAACTGGTACTGACTGGGTCCTCATGGCCACACATTTTATAAGACATTCTTGTCTTCCCTTTGGGCCTAGACCTCCCTTCCTGAGGAGAAAGCTGCCACAGGAGCAGACTGTATAACTATGAGGGCCCTTGAGAGTACTACTAGAGTTGGAAGAAGCTGATAAGATTTGTGGTCAAGACTCCCTGTTGCTCTGGCCTTGACCCTACGTTAGAGGGAACATCGACATCAGCTCTTCCCCTCCTAACAACCTGCCATGGGGCCAAGTATGGCAAAGCTGCTCCCTGGCCCCTGACCTCTCCTATCATGCAGTCTGACCCAAAGGAAGCTTCCATAAACCTATTTGGTTGAGCTTTCTTCCATATTATGGTAAGCCCCATCCAGAGAGAACTATAAATTTCAATGGACTGAAAATCTGTATTGCTGCAATAATTTAACAAAATTGTTATAGAGCTTACCTTAAAAAAAAAGATTATGATCCTTCAGATCCCACTGATTACTTTTGGCCAAGACCTAAAGACAAGATGCCATCTTAAGCTTTCAAGTTTTCTTTTTTCAAAGTAATTCTTTCTATCCTTAGGGAAACCTATCTGGCTAATACACAGTGAAATTCCATCTCCATGGGGAAATGCACTAGTTCCCAAGATTCTCTGGAAGAAGAGCCATCTAAATACAATCCAGGAATGACAGTCGGGAAGCCTGGCAGATGGAGTATTACTCTAAACTCTTGAGGGCTTCATTCACTAACCACAATAAGGGACAGGAAGACTCTCTTTTACTGCAATCTGACATAATGAATTTACAAATGAGGGCTGTTTACACAGCTTTAACTTTTCTTTGAAGATTTTCAAAGTAAACTTCCAGAGATAAAATTAGGATCATAAGATTTAGAGTTGGAAGGGACCACAACAGTCAGCTCTTCTAACTCAATCATTCTACAGATAAGGAGGCTAAGTCAGAAAGTGATGCGCCCAAATGATACAAGTGGTAAAGTAGAGGGAGGTGATAAGGAAAGGGAAGAAGCATTTAAATAGCACCTACTATGTGCCAAACAACATGTAAAGGACTATGAAAAATATTACCTCTTTTGATCCTTACAATAATCCTGGGAAGTAGGTACTATTATGATCCTCATTTTATAGTGAGGAAACTCAAGCAAACAGAGGTGGAAGTGACTGGCCCAGGGTCACACAGATAACTAGTAACTGAGGCTGGATTTGAATTCAGGTCTTCCTGTCTAAAGGCCCAGAGCTCTATCTGCCATACCACCAGCAGACCTAGGATTTAAACCCAGAATCTTAGGAACATAGATCTAGAACTGGAAGGAACCTCAGAAGCCATCTAGTCCAACCCTTTCATTCGACAGATTTGGAAACAGATCCAGAAACTGATTTGTGCCCAGTCACACAAGTAATAAAACAATATGCAACAGACCCGAGATTCAAATCCAAGTCACAGGAATTGGACCTTGAGCTAGAAGGTTGCTCAAAGAGTATCCAGACCAACCCCTTCATTTTAAAGATGTGGAAACTGAAACCCAGAATGGTTAAGTGACTTACCTAATGTCACACAGGTAAGTTAACTGAAGCAGGATTTGAACTCTGGTTCTCTGACTCTCAGGCCTGTATGCTCCTTCCATTTTGATGTACATTAATGTGCTATATACAATGAACTACCCATCATAAGGCATGTTTTTTTTTTCCTCCCCAGTAGGCTGAGGATTGTGCTAAAACATCAACATAAAACATAAATTAGGGCGGCTAGGTGGCGCAGTGAGTAGAGTGCTGGCCCTGGAGTCAGAAGGACCTGAGTTCAGTTCCAGCCTCCAACACTTAACACACACAAACAAAAACCTAGCCATGTGACCTTGGGCAAGTTACTTAACCCTAATTGCCCTCCAAAAAGCAAAAACAAAAAACAAAAAAAAACATAAATTAACATAAAACATAAATCAACATAAAACATTCTTCCTCCACAATGAATAAGCATATCTTTCAGTTCAGTCATTTTTTTAGTCATGTGTGATTCTTTGTGACCCCATTTGGGGTCTTCTTAGCAAAGGTATTGGAGTGGTTTGCCATTTCCTTCTCCAAGCCATTTCACAGATAAGGAAACTGAGGCAAAGAGGGTTAAGTGACTTGTCCAAGGTCATACAACTAGTAAGTATCTGAGTCCAGATTTGAACTGAGGGAGATGAATCTTCCTGACTCCAGGTCCAGCACTCTATTCACTGTACCACCTATCTGCCCGAATAAGCAACTACTTGGTGCACAGCACTGTTTTGTTTTTGTCAATTTAAGAATTTCTGACAGGGGCAGCTAGGTGGCACAGTGAATAGAGCACCAGCCCTGGAGTCAGGAGGACCTATGTTCAAATCTGACCTTAGACACTTACTTACTAATTGTATAACCTTGGACAGGTCACTTGACCCCAATTGCCCTGCCATCCCCCCTCCAAAAATGCAAAAAAAAAAAAAGTATATGTGACCAAAGGCATGACTTTGTTAGATGGCTGCTTAACATAAGATGACATCTACAATGTCAACATTTTAATTTAATGGGGATAGAAGGAAGATGGACTGGGCAAATATAGTAGAATAACTAGTGGTTTTATTTCACTGAAAGTTCAACAGGTCAACAACTGAACATGGTTACTCTGCCCTTCTCCTCCCCACCCCGCCTTGCCAGAAAAAAAAAAAAAAAGCCAAACAACTGAATGCAGTCTTAGGAAGGATGAAGAGAAATACAGCTGCCAGAAGAAAGAGCACAACAGTCTCATTGTATTATGCACTGGTCATACTGTATCTGAAGTATTATGCTTATTTCTGGGGGCTGTTTTAGAAGGGACCATTCACAAATTAAAGGGTTTCCAAAGGAAGACAACAAAAATAGTGAAGGGGACTCAAAGATTGTATCATGGAAGAAAACAATGAAAGGAACTGGCAGTGTTTAATATAGAAAGTAGAAAATATAAAGGGGACATAATAGATGTTCCCACATATCTGGAAGGTTTCACATGGGAAAGGGTCTAGACATTTTATGAAGTTTCCAAGTACTAAACAGAATGGCAGATTTGATCCCAATTTAAGGAAGAACAACCATTAGAGCTGTCCAATAATGGATCTTATGTGAGAAGTGAGCTCTCTGAGACTAGAAGTGTTGAAACAGCAGCTGGATAGCCCTTTGGAAGGGAGGGTTGTGGTAAGGTGGATTCCTGAAACTGGGTGGAAGACACAACTGGCTAGCCTTCCAACTCTTAAGACTCTGTAATTCACTGTGTATGAACACAAAAGTACTTGTTATTTCTCTGGCATGAAAAACTTCCCTTGACAGTCACCACCCTTCTATGACTTACTAGTAAAACTGCAGAGAATTCCAGTTACTTGCCCATGGTCACATGGCTAGTGTCAGAGGTGAGATATTGTAGCAGCAAGCACCCCAGCGTCCCCAGGCTGGCTGCCAACACAGGTTCTGGAGCCTGTGGTGCGAGGCTTGTTTTTCAGGAGATACTTTGTGACTGGGCAGTGGGGCAAGAGGCTTGTTACCTTCTCTGAGCCGGGAGAAGACTATATAATCTCTGATGTGAGGCATTGTTTTGGGGCTCACTTTGAGAAGTGTTCTGTGATTTGACCAGATGAGAGTCTGGGCAGCCATTGAAAGCTCCCCGGCTTTGAAAAACCCAGATGTTGATGCTTCCCTCTCTGGTGACTGACTAGGTATGATGTAATGGTTGGACAGTTTGAGGCCTGTCTACTTGAAATATTTCTCTGTCTTGTAATTTCTGCTTATAACCTCTGTATACTCTGAAGTTCAGGGTGCTGACCTTTTCCCCTGAACTAGGTAAATGATATGTTTGATTGATTAAAGCAAGATTGTTAACCCATTTTGAGTTGCTTTCCTTTAGAAAAGCAGATCTAAGAACCTGTGTTGGCAGCCACCCTCGGGACACTGGGGTGTTTGCTGCTACATATATGAATGCTGAACTTCTCAACTCTAGGTCCAGCATGATGTCCACAATGCCAAATGCTTTGTGTACTATATCTGCAGTAGAGGTTCTTAATCTGGGATCCACGGACCCTCTAGGAGTCTACAAATTTACCCAAGAAAATATTTTGATAACTATATTTCAATACGATAGGTTCCTTGTAACCCTATATATTTTATTTTGTATATTTAAAACACTTCTATGAGGGGGTCTATAGGCTTTGCAGAAGAAGCCATGACATGTACAAATTTTAAGGACCCCTGATCTATAGCCTGATTTTCCCCTTAGAATTCCAGCAAGATAATTTTCTCAGATATGCAGCATTCAGTATGTCTCCTTCAAGTATACTCATTAACATATTCTATGTCCAAAGAACGTCACAGCCATGGACATTGCCCATGCCACAGGTGGTAACTGACTAAGCAACTGCCAGTATATACACAAAAGGTACATACCAAGGAAGCCTTGCATAAAGGCTAGAGTTACAGGTCAAGGCACACTGGGGAAAAAATATTGCCACTCATCAGCCCTTCTCATGCTCTGTGCTTCCCTACAAACAGTGCTTTTGTGGCAGAATTTGCTATGATATCTCTTCCTCATTCTGTCCCCTAATAAATGAGGCAGACCAAAAATATTTAGAAATACAGTGATGCAGTGTTTAAATCTCATGTGGAACTACATTCCTACAAAACATATTAACGCAAAATTCTATAGTTGCCCAAATTTAGTGGTTAAGATGATGCCATAATCCAGGTTTATGCAAGACATATATATACATATATATATACACATACATGCATATATATATGCATATATGTATGTATGTGTTTATGTGTGTGTGTGTATATGTATAAAATTCTGAGGATCTTGCCTCAAAAGTCTAATTTTGGAAAATCCTAGAAAATGGAAGAAAAATCCAAAACTATAGCAACCAAGCTTTCCCCTCCTTCCTTTATGACCACTACGATGATGACGACGACCACCACCACCACCACACTTAGAACAACAACAACAACGCTAACAATATGTTATCCCTCAAAAAACATATAAAAAATTAATGGTGGTCTAATTCATCAATTCCCAAAGGTATAGTCCAGGATCCCACTGCGGAGCAACCACAAGGAAATTAGATGGCCCAGTGGGTAGAGTTCTATGCCTGGAGTCAGGAAGACAAGTTCAAATCCATCTTCAGACACTTCCTAGCTTGGGCAAATCACTTAACTTCTGTTTGCCTCAGTTTACTCAACTATAAAATGGGGAAAACAACAGCACCTACCTCCCAGGGTTGTTGTTTAAAAATACTTATGTTTCCTTAGGGAAAAAAAACCTCAACAATACATACAAATGTAAGAATTTAAGAAATAGTATACTGGGTCAAACCAGTGGTTCATTCAGTCTAGCAATCTATCTCTGGCAATGGCCCCCAGAACATCATCTTGCAGGTTTTTATCTTAAGTTAAGTCACACTTATCATGGAATCTGTAAAATGGGCCAGCCATGTAGTATTGGAAACATGGTAGCATACAACGAATGCCTTTTGAGTTTGAACCAATTTTCCTCTACCTCTTTCCCTACTCCCAAGCTCTCCCAAGTGAGTCAAACCTCTCATTTCTCTTCCTGTTATCTTTATATTATCTTTACTAACTTCTTGAAAAAAATTTCAAACTTAACTACGTGATACAGGACAACATAATGTAGCTAGGTGGTGCAGTGGATGGAGTGTCAGACCTGGAGACAGGAAGACTCTTCCAGAGTTAAAATCTGGCCTCAGAGACTAGCTGTGACCTGGGCAAGTCACTTAGACCTGTTTGCTTCAGTTTTCTCATCTATAAAATGAACTGGAGAAGGAAACAGGAAACTCTTCCAGTATCTTGGCCAAGAAAACCCTAAATGGGGTCACAAAGAGTCAGACATGACTGAAAAATGACTAAACAATAACAACTCAGGATAACATCATTGTGCCAAAATTTAGAGGAGAAATGATGGAAAAATCCTTAAGCTTTTGAAATCGCTTCCCAAGCCATCCTTTCATTTCCAGTCTTGCTGGTACTGCCCTCAGTGAGGTCCTCATTAGCTCATACTTAGGTTGTTAGAAAAGACTCCTCCTCCTCTTGGTTTCTCTGCCTACCATTTTCCCTTCTTCCAAATGACCTCCAATATTGCTTCCTACACCAATTTTTTTTTTGAGCAATTGGGGTTAAGTAACTTGCTCCAGGTTACATGGCCAGTCATTATTTGTGTGTGGGTGCTCATTTTCTGAGGCCGGATTCGATCCCGGGTCATCCCAATTCCGAGGCCAATGCTCTTACTCACTGCGCCACCTAGCCGCCCCTACACCAATTTTCTTAAAATACTTTTTTGATTATGTTACTCACCAGCTTAGAACCTTCAAAGGCAGTTACACAACACAGTGGATGGAACCCTGGACCTGGAGTCAGGAAGACCCAAGTTCAAATCCAACCTCAGACAATTACTAGCTACATGACCCTAGACAAGTCACTTAATCTGTCTGCCCCAGCTATAAACTGGAAATAGTGCTTACCTCTTAGAGTTGTGAGGATCAAATGAGATATCTGTAAAGACCTTAACACAGTATCTGGCATACAGCAGGTGCTTAATAAATGCTCATTCCCTTTCCCTCCTCCCAAGGCTCTCATCTGTGGAAGGAGATCAAACTCCTTAGCCCACTGACAACTGGTTCTTGTCTAACTTTCTTCCATATCTCCATCTACTCATCATATTACTGAACCTTCCATTCTAACCCTATCAAATTTAAACTCACCAATATATTACACTAACAAGATGCCTTATACTTCCCCATTTCAATGCTTTCATCCATATCAAGTCATTCCTCTTCCATGAGTGGCCTTCCACCTCTTTTCTGCCAGTTCGATTATTCATTCACCATTTACTAAACACTCTTTCTTTTTCTGTTGGTCCAAGCCTGAGATTTCATTGACGTAGAGACCTTCCTCTGTAAGGAAACTCCCTCTACCAATGCTGCCTGCCAACTGCTCTTGCAACTGAGCCTTGGAGAGCTTGCTTTAGGCAGTGAAAGGTTAAGTTACTCCCCTGCGTTTCAAAGTCAGTATGTTTCAGAAGAAGGACTCAACCCAGGTCATTTTGACTCAAAGGCATCAAAAACTAACTCTTACATAAAATAATATATGGTTGCTAAGGGGAACAAAACAACTACAATGTCAAACAGGATATTAAAAAAAAAAACCATGAGATACATAGTGCCATGCAATGTCAGAAAAAAAAATATTTCTGGCTGAGTGAAGGTAGAGAAAATCAGAGTAAGTACCTGTTGAATACAGCTTTGAAGAATTGTGTTTAAAAAGACAATGGTGGAAAGAGAGGGTATATCAGGGACTGAGCAAAGGCTTGGAAGTGGGAACATGTTGAATATATACATGTACAAGGGATATCGAGAGGACTCAAGTATGAGCACATAGAGGAAGGCAATATGAATTCATGTGGGAAAGTAGGAAGATAGCAGATTTTGGAGTCTCTTTATCTAAATACCACCAGTCTTTCAAGACAAAGTTCTAATCTCTCTTCCTTGTGTAAAATGTTCCCTTACCCCAGCCTAAGGTGAGGTGGCTTCACCTTTCTGCTGAACACTTGGCATTTTCTCCACAGTTTATTTGTTTCTCTTATTTCTTTTAGGGCTTCTCTTAAGCACTATATACAATTTCTGCTACCAAGTTTTTCACATTTCTGTCTTATTTCCAGAACTAGATTATAAATTACTTGAGGACTAGAACTGCATCTCATTCATTATTTAATACCTCACAGAATTTCTCACGATGCCTTGTTAACATATGATAAGACTCAATACAATTTTGCTAATTAGCATGGATCAAAATTCAGAATTTGCTAGATCACAACTAATTTGGTAACACCATGTGGATCAAGTGAATGATAGCACAATACAGCAGGCAGGATGATAGATTTGGAATATAGTAGACCTAGAATCAGAACCCACCTGGGACATTTACTAGCTGTGTGACCCTAGGCAAGTCACCTAGCTTCTTTCAATTTCAGTCTTCTAATCTGTAAAATAGGTACAATAATGCCTGTAGCATGTACCCCCACAGAGCTGTGATGAGGATCAAATGAAGTAATGTGTGTAAAGTGTTTTGTAAACCTAAAAACATAATACATATATTTAGTAGTAGTAGTAGTAGTTTTGTTCCTACTGTTTGGAGCACATACTTCCATCTCTTTTCTCTCTCTCTCTGATTTATTTTCCTTTCATTTTATTTGTTGTGATGTCACTGTTCTCATTTTTGTTACAGAGTTTGTTACAAAGGTTAATTGCTTTCTTTTTCTTTTTTTTTTTTGAGGGGGAAAGCAAGGCCATTGTGGTTAAGTGACTTGCCCAAGGTCACACAGCTAGTAAGTGTCAAGTGTCTAAGATCAAATTTGAACTCAGGTCCTCCTGACTCTAGGGCTGGTGCTCTATTCACTGTGCCACGTAGCTGCCCCAGTTAAGTGCTTTAAAAAAAAAAAAAAAGACCCACCTGCATCTTAGCTGATTTCAAAGTGACACCTGAGTATCAGTGTTTAAAAAGCCAGTTTTGTTTGTAAATCATGTAACCAGTTTTTCTCAACTTCATGGAAAGTCTCTTGTACCACAGTGTATTTAACTAAGATGATGCCTTAAAATAAAAAATGTCATAAAAAGAAAAATATTATTTACATCTTATATATTTATAAAAATAATAATTATTATGAAACCATGGCATATGAACTTTTATATCTGGAACTAAACCTTGGAATCAAAATTAACAGGAAATCTATTGAACTTTTTGTGAAGCAACATTTCTGACCACTATATCCTGACCATTCATGACATCTTACGAATATAAGATTTAAAACCACTGAGTTTCATTTAAAACAATTTGACAATGAAATATGATGGCTATTTTAAAATAAAAGGACATTTTATATGGCACAAAGTGTGGATATAAGATACTGTGTGTCAGAGATAGTGAGACACTCCCCTCCCGCCTCCCAACAGGCAATGGATGTGACTCATTTTTTTGTTGGCATGTGCTAAATCTTTGGCTGAGTGATCCTAATGTAATGCTGAAACTATGACAACAATACACTACTCAGAGGATAGCTTTCTTAGAGATAAGCTGTCTGGCACAGGCCCTGCAGTTCAATCACTGTGATAGAAACCTGCACTTTGGCAAATTAGAATTGTGTGCTTCCCCCACCCCAAGGCCACAGAACACCAAAATTCATAATGCTCACAAGGTCACTATGGAATTAAAACAGAGTAAAAGGGATACAATCAACAAATCATAACCCAAGAGGGATGTATGCTATCTTCCCTTGCTGCTAGTTTTTAGCACCAGGTGCTGTCTATTCTACCTGGATCCCCAGCCCCATGACCCCTCCCCATTTTTTGGAGATCTTTCAAAAGGATCATTTGAAAACCTCCATCCAGTTCACCTAGAATAGAAGAGGAAACATAAAAACAAACATAACATCATATAAGCACAGGCCTAGAGCTGGAAGAGACATAAAAGATTATCTCCAGGGGTGGAGAACCTGTGGTCTCAAGGCCACATGTGGCTTTCTAGGTCCTTGGGTGCAGCCTTTTGACTGAGTCCAAGTTTTGCAGAACAGATTCTTTTATTAAGGGGCTTTGTTCTGTGAAGTTTGGATTCATAGAACTGACTGCATTTGAGGATCTAGAGGGCCACATGTGGTCTTGAGGTCACAGGTTGCCCTCCCTGATCTAGTTAAACCTTCTCATTTTACAATTCTGGAAAACAAAGCCTAGAGAAGTTTAATGACTTGCCCAAAATCATGCATGCAGGAAGTGTCAGAGACAGGATTTGAACTAAGTACTAGGGGGTCTTTCCATTGTACCATACCAAGTAGCAGTGGTCTTCCCACTGTACCATATCAAGTGCACCAGTGGTTTTTCCATACCATTCCACTCATTTTACACAAGTAAACTGAGCTCCAGGGTGGTTCAGACACTTGCCCAAGGTGAGATCTGGAGTAGCCCCCAAACCACAAGATTCAGTGGGAAATGCTAATGCCAAAGGGAGCCCGAGAATAGGCCAACAAGATTGACTCATATGAGCTGATGAGGGGATAGAAAAGAGATTTATTTAAACGGTCCAAGAAGGGAACACTCTAAAAACCAGTTGACAAGACAGTCTCTGTGGAGGGTGGGACTATGGGACCCAAGTGTAAAAAAAAAAAAAAAAGGCTTCAAGGGGACAGGTTTAATTGTGCCTCCAGAAGTAAGGGTTCTTAACCTTTCTGTGTGTCATAGACACATTTTGGCAGTCTAGAGAAGTTAACGAATCTTTTCAGAATGTTTTTAATGCATAAAATGAAATACATAGGATTATAAAGGTAGTCAATTATATTATAATAGCTATCAAAGTATACATATATATGTTTTAAAGTTTATGGACTTCAGATTAAGAATCTCTGCTCTAGAGTAATCCAATGACTCAATGACGTCCTGGAGAGGAGTTGATAAGCAGACAAACTGAATGACATCACTGAGGAGAAAACTGGCAGGTGATGAGGAGGAAGGTTGTCAAGAACAAAGGTACTCTGGATATACGACACGGAGAGCAAAATGCTTCGACAAGACAGTGACCAAACAAGAGTGGCCACCATGAACAAAGGATCCTTGGAAGAAGCACCAACGTGAAATAGCAAATGTTAGCCTCTCCATTCTGGGGCAGGGTGATATTTGGAGTGAGACTGAGGGATGGTGGCCTCCTTGGAAGGGGCAGGTCTTTTGACAGTTCCGTGGCCTTGAGTATGGGTTAGGAAGAGGTAGGGCTCTGGGGCTGGCTCTGCCACTCACACACTCATCATATGACTAACCTCAAGCAAAGTACTTAATCTAAACCTCCATTTCTTCCTTTATAAAACTGGGATAATACCTTTCTTTATTGCCTACCTCTCAGTGCTGCTGAAAAGAGCAAAGAATATAATGAAAGGAAAAGCATTATGAAAATGAGAGAAGTGTATAAATTATGTTACCGAGTTCATCACAACCTATCCTCTTACATAAACCTACCCCAATAGTCTTTCCAATAAACCTACCCCAATAGTCTTCCCCACTTGGAAGAGTCAGAGTGGTAGAGCTAATAGCATTGCCTGCTTTAAGTCAGGAAGATTTGGATTGCAATTTCCCTCTGACACTGGGTGCTGCAGACGCTTAACACTTAATATAACCTTCAGTTACCTGATCTGTAAAATGGAGATGTTTGTCATAATACCTACCTTAAGGAGCTGTCACAAGGCAAAATATGTGAAACCATTTAAAGGCTCTGCAAATTTCTGTAATTATTACCATCTTTCATCAATGTCAACAACTTATGATTTGGTTGGTGTGGGACGAGACTATAACTCCTGTGTGAGTAAGTCACCCTTTGGAGGCAGATGAGACAGAGTAGTTGACTGACTTACCCAGGATCCCTCAGCAAGAAAAGTGTCAGAGGCAAGATATGAACCCTGGTCTTTCCTATATCCAGGTCCTACATCCTTTTTACTTTACCACCAACACACTATTTCTTCCACTGTCAATCTCTGATTATTCTCAAACCCAAGGAAGCAAAGGATGGATCTTTGATGAGAGTTTATGGGTCATACAGCTATCAAAATATTTATCTTTTAAATTAAGGTGGACTTTTGGAAAATTCTTTAAACTCAAATTTAAACTAATATTACATCCTTCCAGAATACTTGATGGTTTAGTGGTAGTGAAATGGATTCTATGCCTATCAAGTAGAAAACTTTGACCCTCAAAGTTCCCTTCTCCCCAAGGGGGAAGAAAAGGAAGAAGAGGAAAAGGAAGAGGAAGAAGGGGAAAATGAGAAGGAAGAAGAAGACTAAGACCAGCAGAAAAAGAAAAGGAAGAGAGGTTCCCAAAGGGAGTTAAGAATTACTATAGGTTTGATCATTGCATTCAGTATATGCAAACATTTTGCTAGCATGTTTTCATGAAAGTAGTGGTGACAAATTAACTCTTTCCTAGATATATTAGTCTATGATTAAAGTTGCAAACAAGTTATCCATAGCTTTCCAGTAAGCTAAAGGCTAAACTCTGAGAGAAGCACAAAAGGATACTGTACAAATTGTATCTAACAGTTCAGAAAATGAAAAAGGGATGTCTAGAAAAACATATTTGATTACATCATTTTCCTTTGGGTTTGCCATTTGGTATACCATGTATGAATGCCAATCCTTTCTCTTGGCCAACAGTTGGATGATGAAATGGAGAGAAGACGTTTTTTCCCTTCAAAGAAAAGCTGGGCTATCAGTAAAAATAAACTGTTCAGAGGAGAAAGACTTCTGTAGAAATAGATGAAAAACATAAGAGTTTAATTTGGGGGCGGGTGGGGGTAGCTATCAATCCAGAGTGGAAAAAAATTAAACGATATTCCAGTTTCACAGTCCCTAGATGAGTCACTGACTGTAATACTCTGGAAGCCTAGTTTCTGCAATATTCATGAGTTTAACAAGCCAACTGAATCATGGCCAGGTGGGTGCTTAATAAATACAATTTGATGACAATGATTGCAGAATGAGACTCACAAATGTATATCTCAATGTGAGTAGTAATACACATTAATGGCCCCAAACTAACACTAGTATACCACACACAATCTAAAATGACCTGCAGACAATGAGTTCCATTCTCCTCACTGCTTAAGTCATTCCCTGCTAACCAAATGTGTAAGTACTTAAGTCAAATCAATCTTTCAGGTCAGAAGAGTATCTAAACTTCATGACAATGTCTCTCCTAAAATGTCTGATTTATCACTAAGGATTAGGCCCCAGTGACAGCCAAAGCCACTAATGAGCCAATTTCAGCTATCCTGTGCATAACAAACACTGACTGGTTAACTTCCAAAAAGAGACTAAGTGGGAGAGAGAATAATCAGCAAATTGATGGACTCCATCTCTAGTTATACTTCTTTCAAAGAATAATCATTTGTTACTTTAAAACTGTTATGCCTTTGTTAGATTTCTGAAACCTGTGAAAACAACAGATTCCTGCTACAAAACCAAAAAGATGGAATTCAAAATGACCTAAGTTACAACTCTAATGCAATTTTTAGTAAAATTTTAAACTAAAATTTAATGGTACAGAAAATGTGAAGTTTTGCAATCAATGAATAGAAGTAAATTGCAATTTTGTGCCATTTAAATGATTGTTAGCTCCAAACTAGCATTTTCATAATTTTAACAATCTTTCCTTATTTGGTGTTATACCTTATTCACTCATATCAAAAGCTCCAGATTAACTTGGATTATGTTCTATACCCTTTATAACCCTGCCATCTTCCACCTCTGACATGCTGTGATCTATTCCAAAAATGGGTCACAGCAATATTCCTCATACTATCCTTTCTCCCTTTTTGTGGAATTTGAAGTCATCTTTTATAGTCCAACCCATTGCAGAATCAGAATCACAAAATTTTGTAGTTGTAAAGGATCTTTGGTCCATCCCACACATACTTAAAAGATAATCCTCTCCACAAGAGACCTAGTAAATGATTGGTCATTTAGCCCATTCTAGAAGATATTCAATGTGGAGAACCCACGACTACCTGAGTCAGCCCATTCCACTTGGGGACAGAACTGACTATTAGGAAATTCCTCCTGGCACCAAGCTGAAATTTTACTCATGATAATTTCCACCTGATAATTTACACAGGATAATTTCCTTGTTCTATCCTCTGGAGCTAAACAGAACAGGTCAAACCCCTCTCCCACAAGGCAGACTTTCAAATACTTCAAGACAGCTCTCATTCCCAATCTGCCCAACACCCATCTCTCTTCTTTCAGCAGAAATATCAACTAATCCTCATGTGATGATCAAGTCATGGACTAGAGTCCCTTCACCATCCTGACTGCTCTCCTTTGAATATTCTCAACATCTTTCCTAAATCATGGCACCTAGAATGGAACCCAATACTCCATATGTTGTTTGACCAGGATAGAAAAAAAAAAAAGGTTGATCACTTCCTTATTCCTCGAATAAAGCAACCCAGGTCTGATTTCGTTTTTTTGGCTCCCCTATCACTGTTCAGAGCTTTCAGTCCCCACCAAAGTCCCCAGCAATTTTTCATCAGAACTATGGTCTAACCATGACCCCTTATCTTATACTGGCAAAGTCAATTTTCTTTAACACAAAGGAAAGACTTTACACGTCTTTATTAAATTCAGTCTTATTGGATTCAGCACAATATTTTAGCCTGCCCAGTTCTTTTAAGATCCTAATTATCTTCTGATGAGATAATTCTAATTCCTAGCTCCATTATTTACAAATTTAATGAGGATACCAATGTCATTCAAGGCATTTGCCTCCATTAAGTTTTCCTTGGTCCTTTCCCTTGAATTTCATACAAAATCATTTCCAATCTCTCTGCTGCACTCATATATATGCATGGCTTTATCATCTGGCTAGACTGGTTCCTCTCTCCCTCTACATAGATACTATGCTCTGCACATAGTAGGTACTTCATATGTTTGTTGGAGTTAAGTTGTTAAACTTAACTCAGAGTCTTCCTCCTCCAAGAAGTATTTCTAGATTAAGGGCATAATATCTAGAACATAAGCCACAAAATGCAACATACCAGGAGAGGTTTGGGTAAAAGAATTAAGACATTCAAATCACTCAGAACTATGCCAACCATGTTTTTGTTTTGTTTTTCACTAAAATGGATGTTTGTCCTATATCTGCATCCAGAGAAAGAACTGATAAATAGAAGTATGTATAGAATAATTTAACCCTCCCTCCCCCAACACACACATTTGCATCTAAGGGTAGCCATCTCTGGGGAAGGAGGGGAAGAAAGAAAAAAGAAATTTACATATTAACTTTGTTGTATATTTGAGAAGAATAGCAAGTTGTACATAATAAATTTGTAGCTTTGTGTGCTTTTTAATTGTAATGTGTTCTGGAAATGCTTGTTTTATTCTATAAATTAACAATAAAATTTAATGATAAAAATGGATTTAAACTGAGCCAGGTCATTTTTTTTACCAAAATTATTTAATGATGGCATTATGTAAACACAACCCAAGGAAGACCATTTTAAACTGAAACCAAGAAGCAAACCTGCAGATTTTTGCTTGTGTGGGCCAATGAATTTCTAAATCTAACAGCTTGTTTACTGAATAGCTGAGACTGTTAGTCTTAATTATCAGGGCACTAGCTCTTCAACTATGCTTTTAAACCCATCAATTAACTACAGAAAAAAAGGGAAAATACAAACACAAATTATTACTCCTTTGATATGCTAACACCTCTTAGTGAAGACTAGTGGT
Organism: Gymnobelideus leadbeateri; assembly: GCA_011680675.1. Taxonomy (NCBI): domain Eukaryota; kingdom Metazoa; phylum Chordata; class Mammalia; order Diprotodontia; family Petauridae; genus Gymnobelideus; species Gymnobelideus leadbeateri. The sequence goes on along the minus strand of WOXC01004513.1, from coordinate 101,562 downwards.
TCCTAATACTTATTAATAACCAAATTATTAGGCAATGTAATGGGGAAGGGAGTCAAAATTGCCAAATCTCACTTGTGAATGCACACTTTGATTTCACATTAGCTACGCCCTAGAATTTGGCATTTATGCAGACACAGATTTAGAGTTTTCCCTCCCCATTACATTTTTTTTTTAGAGATTACATCAAATCTCTTGTATGCTTTCCCCGATTTTTCAATCTAAATTATGAGTTAGCAGGCTAAGAAAGGTCAGTACCTGGTAGCCAAGCTCCACTCTCTGGGCTTAGCTAGGCAGAGTCAATTCCAAAAGCTTTTCCTCCTTGTTAAAAAGCATTGTCCAAGGTCAGCCTTGGAGAACCTGGTTTTATCTTTGTGTCATGTGACTGCATCAGAGTAAGACTTTTGTGAGCTAAATTATCAATTCCTCAAAACTCGGATTTCCTCGATTCCCACTTTGCTCCCTTAATTGCTTACTATTATGCAAACTTATACACACATTCCAAAAGAAATTCTTGAATACATGAACTGCTTTAGAGTCTGAAGGTCGATATCCTTCCCACTCCCACGCTCAGTCCCAAACTTGAAGTGATTTTTAGAAACTACCTGAGCATTATTGGATTAAGGGGAAATATTATTATCCTCTCTTTCAAATCCCATGTTATTAGTCACAGAAAAGTATTCACCCCTAAACTGTACTTCCAGTTTGGATGGCTATTTTTTTGTCAAATGCATCTTCCTAAAGTACAGATCTGACCATATCACCTTTCCCCCCACCCCAATTCACGAAACTCCAGTGGCTACCTATTACCTCCAAGATCAAATATAAAACCCCCCTTTTATTATTCAAAGCCCTTTATAACCTCATCCTTTCCTACCTCTACTGTCTACTTACACCTTACTGTCCTCTCCCTCCCTCCCACTTCACTAAATACTCTGCAATCCAGTGACACTGGCAGCCTTTTGGTTCCTTCCACAAGACATTCCATCACCAGACTCAGGGCTGAATGCTCTCCCTCCTCACCTCCACCTTCTGGCTTCCTTGACTTCCTCCAAATCTTAGTTAAAGTCCTACTTCTGAAAGAAACATTTCCAAATCCTTCTTAATCTTAGTGCCTTCCCTCTGAGATTATCTCTAATTTTAGTATCTGTCTTGTGTGTACAAAGTGGTTTTTAGACAGGGAGCTCCTTGAGAGCAGGGTCTGTCTTTTGCCTTCCTTTATATCCCCAGTACTTAGCACAGTGCCTGCCACATGGTCCCTGTCCTTCATTCTCTAAGAGGACCAAAATGACATCATTACATTGGGGTCAAGGTATAATGTGTTCCACTGTCAGTGAGACCAATGTGTATCAGACTACTATGAGCTCAGAAGGCTCTACCAAAGGTCGGGCACAAATAGTCCATACAAACATTTGGACATAATACTTATTATGTATGTGTGTGTATATATATATATATATACATATATATATATATATACATATATATATATATAAAACTATTATAAATAACACAATATAATATTACATATGTATATAATACTCAATAAATGCTCATTGACTTCCTGACTCTGAACTCATGGAAGTGACTGAAATATGGGGTAGAAAGAATTGTCCTGCATCTCAGATGTACTTGACTTGCAGCTACAGTTGAATCCAGAATCAACCCACCCTGGGAATCACATTTACTGTGTATATGTTTTGTTTTTACTTAAACATAAAAATGCTGTTTCCACAGATAGAATGTAAGTTCCTTGTGGGGAAGAACTATTTCATTTTGTCTTTCCTTCAGTGCCTAGCACACAGAAGGTGCCTGATGATACCCAATTATTTTTTTCTCTAGAATGCCAATTGCTAAGGAAGGCTCTCTCAAGTTTCCCCAGTAGACAAAGTGAAGTGATGGATCTTATTCTAAGATACATTAAGCTACTAGAAGTGCTTTGTGAATTACCATATCTGAGATAAACTGCTAATGTGGTGAATCACAAAGATGTTTATACTGCTTAGGAGTGTACCAAAAGATCTGAGCTCAGATCCCTTTTCTTGTACCAAAAACTGACCATAGGAGACGGATTTATCAGCCAAGTGAGTTCTAAGTGACTTGGCACCTGCAGAATTACTGTCTTGGGGAACCCTCAAGGACTAGTATTTTCTAATGATCCTGTTCCTGAAACACTTGAGAATAAATAGGGGAACTATGGAAAAGTCAGTAAAAAATAATTCATCTCTCCCTTCCCCCCAACATACAAATAGCCCACCAGTCTCCTTTGGTTTCACCCCAGTATCAGGAATATAGTCACTTTAAATAAAACCTTATTTCATTCCAAGTAATATGACCTAGTATTAGTCCAAATAATAGTCTTGAAAGTCTTCAAGAATTAGCCTATACATAGCTAGCATCACTAGCCATGGGACACCAGGAAAACTAAATGTCTCAGTCCAATGGGATTTGATTATTTTTATATAATCAAGGCCACAGAAAAGAATGGTCACTTTAAGAGGAACTAAGTGAAGAAGAGAAATAAACATGTTTACTACCTTACTAATCATTTTATCATTATTGAACAAAGCTGTTCTAAAATGAATTACTCAAGTAATTCATGTTACTTGGAAGGGGCCTTAGAGCTGATTTATTCTAATGCCCTCATTTCTTATGAGGAAACTGAAGTCCAGGGAGTTGCTACTAAAACTCCTTTCTCCAAACTACCACACCTCATTCCACTAGGGAGTGTTGCCCCTCTTTAACAGAAGCAAGTTTTTAATAATTTAAAGAATAAAAGAAAGGCATCTTGATCTAAGGCAGGGGTTTTTAATCCTTACAAGGTGAACATATATTTCTCAAAAATATATTACTAACTGGTAAAGACAGGGAGATAACAGAACTTTTGCCAGAAGGTTTTTCCATTTGAAAAGTCAGTTGGGTCATAGGCTCATAGACATAGAACTAGACGAGGCCTTAAAAGCAGTCTAGTCCAACCCCTGAAAAACTTTAATTTTTAAATTTCAGTAGCTACTAAAATATAACACTTTCCCACTGGGTTACATTAAGGAAATACATATAGAAAGAATGACTTTTCTAGACTTATAGTTAAATATAGAATAACTCTAATATCAACTCTAGTACTTTTTCTTCCCTGAACAAGTGAGTGTTAAGTATTTATTCAACTTCAGATAGGTGACCAGGCAGGTGCTAAGTGTACAATGACAAAGATGACACAGTCCCTGCCCTCGAGGAGCTTACATTCTACTGAAGGGATAGAACATATAAACAGATAAGAAAGTACAAAAAGAAATAGTATATACAAAGTTATTTGAGAGTGGCACTATCTACTAGAGGTGGGACTGGAGAGAACCAAGATAGGTTTCATGGGATTCTTCTTTGTTGTAAGAGTTTAGTGGAGGTCAGAGTATAGGTAGGTGGGGAAAAATCAGGAAATAACTCTGATGTAAAAAAAAAAAAGGCTTTAATAAAAACTTTTTTAAAAGAACCACAAAGTTTTCTAGTAAAGAGAGCTAATTATGGGGCTGCTAGGTGGCGCAGTGAGTAGAGCATCGGCCCTGAAGTCAGAAGGACCTGGGTTCAGATCCGGCCTCAGACACTTAACCCACACACAAATAAAAAACCTAGCCCTGTGACCTTGGGCAAGTTACTTAACCCCAATTGCCCTCTAAAAGGCAAAAATTAATTAATTAATTAATTTTAAAAAAGAGAGAGAGAGCTAATTAGGAAATATGGATGAAATCTCATCAACTTTTGAAGATTTGTCCAAACCTTTTTGCTGTCCTGGAATTTACCATATTAGATACTACTTAAAATATATAGGCTCTTGGCTAGGAGGGATTTTTTTTCCTTCTCTAAAACTTCTTTAGCACTGGCATTTATTGTGCTGGATTTTCCTGCAGAACATATGATTTCCTATCTGGAACAGGGCAAAATAAATGACCTCTAAGATACCACTCAAGGAATCAATCCCCTCTGTATAACAGGTTTTCACCCAGCTTCTGTTTCAACACTTCCACTGATGAGGAATTCAATTACTACAGCCAAGGAAGCTTTGTTCATTTCTGAACATCTGTTTTTGTTAGAATGTTACTTCCTTGATGTAATTATATCAAATCAAAATTGACTTCCCAATAGTGCCAACCTATTGCTCCTTGTTTCATTTTCTACAGCAATAGAGAATAAGCATATATTTTTCCCTTAAGAGGTACTTTCACATAATGAAAGACAACAAAAGAAGGAAGGAAGGAAGGGAGGGAGGAAGGGAAGAAAGGAGGAAGGAAGGGAGTTTAGTGCTTACTGATTAAAGGAAAAAAAACATTAAATATTTATAATGTGCCAGGAACTAAAGAGCATATAAATATGAACAAGAAAAGTCTCTGCCCTCAAGGAGCTTTCATTCTAGTGAAGGAAGATATCACATAAAGGGGAAATAGGTAGTGGGGAGAAAAGTTCATGTGGCATTATGGTTTGAAAACAGTTGGAAAATGACATGGAAGCCTGGTTCTGGGCAAGAGAAGCAAAAAGTTCACCTAGCAGAGTCCCCAAAATAGAGTCCAAATTCTGGGCAGAATGGCATAAGAAGGACGGTATGAGTTCAAGTGGCATGGTTTGGAAATGATCTATTACCACCTGAGTCTTCTCTTCCTTGGGTTTCAAAACATGCCCTATTTCTTAATTAACCTTTTAGTCAGGAAGACTAAATGTTCACTGGTCAAATAACCTAAGATGTTACATAGCAGCACAGAAAGAACTAATTATTATAATGCCAACAAAGTACATGCGTGCTGGTGAGTTGGAAACTAACAGAATAGATAAAGTTAAGTGTGATTAATAATTTTTTTAGAAGAGGATTCTTTTCTTGCAAAAGAGACACCTACTCTCCTTTAAGGTTAGAGGCAGATGGGACACCAACATATTTCATTGTTGTTGGGGGATTCCATGGCACTTTGATATACCATTTTATAGGATCCAGTAACTTTGAGACCTTCACTAAAACTTACAGAATAAATCATGAAAACAATGATTACCAATATGAATGGCATGAAAAATGTCCCTAAAATGGTAAACTACATGTTAGGGAAAAGTTTTAGATCATGATGGAGGAAGCAATTGAAAGACTAGGAAGACTAAGAAAAAGTAATACTGAAGAGAATGCTGTACACTATTCAAAGTTTTGAAAGCCAGAAAAAATGAAACATGACCTGGGTATTGAAGGAATAAAAGACAAAAAAAGGAAGAGAAAGGGAGACTGAAAATTGAAATTGATGGGGCAGCTAGGTGGCACAGTGAATAGAGCGCCGGCCCTGGAGTCAGAAGGACCTGAGTTCGGAGCCGGCCTCCAACACTTAATCCACACAAACAAAAACCTAGCCGTGTAACCTTGGGCAAGTTACTTAACCCCAATTGCCCTAAAGGGGCGGCTAGGTGGCGCAGTGAGTAAGAGCACCGGCCTCAGAGTTGGGATGACCTGAGATCAGATCCGGCCTCAGAAAATGAGCACCCACGCATAAATAATGACCAGCCCTGTAACCTTGAGCAAGTTACTTAACCCCAATTGCTTAAAAAAAAAAAATTGAAATTGACCAAAATTTTTTTTTAAAAAATGTATAGTACATGAACTAAACATGGAAAAAAGATATATTTAAAAAATTAGTAACAGCAAGGCTGTTATCATCCTAAGAACAAAATGTAAAAGCTAAATGAATACGTAACATACAATTTTATTGGATATTAAGCACCTATGAGTAAAGTATTGTAGTATTGAGGAAGGAGCTGGAAACACAAAGACAAAAGTGAAAGAAAATCCTTGTCCTCAAAACACTTAAAATTGCAGGGAGATGTAGAGTGGTGGGAAGGAGTATGTCCATAGAGATAAACAAACACTAAGTAATACAACCAAGTAATACAGTAATTTCAAAAGGGGAGGACCAGAACTCCTGGAGGAGAGACCAGCAAAGGTCTTATATGGAAGAAAATAGTTGAGGTGTGCTCTGAAGGAAGCTAGGAGGGTTTCTGAGGCAAAGATGAGGAGGAAGGAGTACACTCCAGACATGGATAAGAAACCCTAAGCCAGAGGCAGGAGATGAAATACCAAGAACTGGCAAAAGAGCAGACTGACAAGAGTGCCTGTGAAGGAAAACAATAATGACATAAGAGTGGAGAGGTAGGTCAGAGGCAGACTGCCGAGAGCCACAATACCAGAGATTTCCAATGAACTATGACACAATAATAATTTTACTTTATAATCAATCACTAAACATTTATGAAATACCTACTAGATGACAGGCATTGTGCTAAGTGCTGGATAGGGATAGCTTATGATGTATACTATCTTCTTTAGAACTATTTTAAATAACAAATGGTTATTAGGCACTTAGTATATACAAAGGTCAGTTACTGGCTATAAGAAAAAAAGAAAATCAAATTTCTTATCTTCGTGGAACTTATATTCTACAGTTCATAAAAGAGGGTACTATCAAGTGTGCTAATTATAATGATTCCTTTCTTAAGAAAATCTGTGACAAAAATTTATTTTTTTTACTCTTCACTCACTTCAGTGTTCCCAAGCTGAAGAAAAGGTTGAATCAATGAATATCTCTATTCCAGGCACTGTGCTTGGTGGTATAGAATAGAAAGGGGAAAAAGTGCTTCTTGACTTGACTTGAAAGCATTCCTGTCCTCAGGGAGTCCACATTTTAGGGAGATAACATGTACATAAAAAAGCATGTGGAATATATGCGAAATAAATCCAACATACTTTAAGTGGGGTGGGTCAGAGCTGGGAGAATCCAGAAAAGTTTCTGGTAGAAGGTGAGGCATGAGAAAAACAAGGGATTCTAAGGATCCTAAAGCACATTAATAAATATTTGCCAATTGATTATCTTAGGAGAAGATCTGCTTATGATCTGGAACCTGAGCTCTGCTTGGCTCTGCATGGCCTTGGTAAAATAATTTTGCTTCTCGGACTCCTAATTTCCTCATCAGTAAAACAAGAATTGAAATTAGCTGACCCTTGAGGTCCCTCTTCCAGTTCTAAATCTGTGATCATTTGTTTGGAATCTGACTATGAAGAATAAACTTGCTCTAAATATGAAGAAAGGTTCACAGGAAACTTCTGAATGCCAAAAGTGCCAGGGGCAGGGGATGGTCAAAATTTTCTCCAAATCTCCATATGCATTTCTCATTGCATGTTAGTCTGTTCACCCTTGCACAATCATCGGAAAATCCAGAATGTTCTCCAAGAGAAGCTTATGTAACGTCAGTGAAGTGTTCAAACACTGCATGGGAAGCAAAGGGCCCAACTTCTCAAGTCACATTTTTTAATATGGGGATAAGATTTATGGGCCTCTTATTTTCTTCACATCTAGCAAGACCTGAATTTAGTACTCACAAATTTAATGGAGTAAAGGAAATATATTCAAAATAGCATCTTCCTTTTAACAATAACACTTATGTAACTAAATGTCAGAAAGAAGAGGGGAAAAAACATAACACAGCTAATTCAATCAATAAACATTGGATCTTCTGAAAGAATGAAAGCATATTATCCAACATGCCAACACTGTAACAACAAAGCAAACAAGTGTGTCTTTGAAACATTCAATTAGTTATTATAATTAGTATTGTTATACATAACTATGATTATTACTAGAATCATTCGTGTTATTATGGCTTTCATTGTGCCCCCTTTCAAAGAAAAGAAACTTTTGTAGGTTTCCTTTTTCCACTATAAAATAAATCACAGGTGTTTTACATATACCTTAATATTTAAAATATTAAGTCTACAATCTTCTACTTTTATCAACCTGAAAGCAGCGTAATTTGAGTTCCAAAATGTCAGTCTTGAGCAAAATTAAACTCATACTGAGAATCCTTTAACAGTGTAGATTAAACTAGTGAATCCCTTCAAACATCCAGTCTGACCTCACCTCTCCGGAACTGTTTACTCACTTGAAAAAAATCAGTTTACACAGGGTGATCTCCCAGGTCTCATCTGGCTGACATCCCACATGTTTCTCTCTTGCTCACTGCTTCAAAGTGACCAGTTATTTTATTTGCAAAATTCATCAGATGTTTTAGCATTTACATAGTCACAACCTGCTATACCACACAGAAATCCACTTTCATGGGATAGAAAAAAAAAATTAAATATTCTGGCAAACTACAGGCCTCCAGGAGTAACTTACACAGGAGATATCCTAGAACAGCAGTCCTCAAACTTTTGATAGTCAGGATGTCTTTACATTTTAAAAAATTGTTGAGATCTCCTCCCCCCCCCAACCAAGAGCTCTGCATCTATTAATAGTGTATTGAAAATTAAAATGTCTTAGTGTTATTATAAAAATGGGTTTGATCTCATGATCTGACCAGAAATGGTCTCAGGTGTCCTTGGAGGTCCCCAGACCACACTTTAAGGATTGCTGTAGACACCATATTAAAAAGTCATTGCAGAAAACACGACTTTTACAACAGGTAATCTAAAATCTTAACATCCAAATGTTTCCTGAAGATCTCACAAATATATTTTTATTAGTTTGTTTTGCTGCTAATTCAGTAAAGTTGTGCAAAGGCAGAATATAGAAATTAAACTGTAAAACTCCACAAAGATGACCTTGAACCTTGGCAGGTTGTTTTTCTTTCTTTTTTTTTTTTAAGTAGTCCGTCTTGTTTTTAAACAAGAATCTTTCTAGGTATTTGCACTAAAGAAGTCATGTCCATTTACCCTACTGAATTGCTTTACAAAACTGTCCAATTTCAAAATAATTTGAAACTAGATACTTTTCTGGGCAAAAAAGAACACTAAAAATAATTTTTCAATGTTTACACTGCAATACAGTAATCAAGTTCATGTCCCATTCCACACTTTAATCATCATGTAGACCCAAGTTTCTTTTTGAAATCTAGTTATAAATTTCCTAAATTTAAGAATGTTTTTTGCCTGATTTATGGTGTCTACACAAAGAAGCAACATCCGCCAGCAGTCTCCACCCATACAGACTTGGAGTTGGGAAAAATCAAGCCAATCAGTTACCCCTATTGTGCAGAAAAATAAGAGTTAACTGATTTTCTTTTTAAACTTTCTATTCCAAAGTTGAAATCTCATGTAGAAGGAATTCTTCCCAAACCTACAGCAGTTGCTATCTTCTTTTTTTAATTAGCAAAGCAACTAGTGAAGAATGTTTTTTTTTTAAGTAATGAATAAAGGGATCTTATCTTCATTCCTCCCATGAGCCAGAATTCAATACTTTATCTTTATAAAGCCCTGTTAAGTTAGACAGGCAATAGGTTCTCTCTACCTACAGTAAAGAATTCCTTTCAGCAATTTTATTTGTTTAAGCTGACCTTTAATTCACAAGAACTGAGGTCATCCCCACAAAACCACTAGTCAAAAAGTTAGCTCCCTGTTTAAAACATAAACAATCCCATGTTTTCTAGATCTGTATTTAATGAATGTTTTAAAACAAATAGGCTCACACCCTTAAAAGAGGGAGGGGGAAAAGAGTGGATAAGAATTAGCAACAACTCTTATTTTCCTATCAAACCCACTCCAACATATAAATCAGACAGTTACAGTTGGGGATCTGATTGGGAGTGGGCAGGCCAGAATTTACCAACACTGGTAATTAATAACACTCCAAAAGAATTTCCAAATGGCTGTCATATTACATCTTGTATTCATTGCCTTTTAAATATCGAAAACATTTTTTACTGGACTAATGGGGTCTCTTCTACCACAGACCAGTCTCAAGATCAGATAGTTATTTCTTTAGACAACTTTTATGTACATGAATCTACCCTAAAAACCTATTGCATCTAGTTCTAAATTGAACTCTTTTTAAAAAAATCCTTAAGATGTTTTTATATGATATATGTATGTTTTATATATATATATATAGATACTGTTTGTCTTCCTTTTCTTCTTTACCCTTTCTTCTCATTTATCTAAAGGTAAAACTCATTGCTATTTCATCCAAGTGTATTAAAACAGCAGATTTAAAAGTAATTGTTTTGTGTTTGCCTATTTAATTTTAATGTGCTCATTAAAAAGTATTTCCCACATTTTTTCTTTATTTGGATTTGTCCAATCAAAGGGAATTATATAAACACCACATAAGAGCACTGAAAAAAAATTCTTCTTAGCATTCCTGAGCTCCAAAATTACTTGATTTGCTTTGCTGTTTCACTTTTTCCTGGCAAAAAGGAAAAGGAAAACTTCTGTCTCTGAAAACCCTTTTGAAAGACTGGGACAACAGCAGCCGCATATGGACCCTGGTGAGTCAGTGGGGGCAGTTGCAGGGAGAAAGAGATCTGCTGTCCCCCATTCCCCCACGTTCAAGTCCAGTTGCTAGTGTGCAAAATGGGCTGAAAGCATAGGCCCATTCCATAAGCAGGTGCACTCCCAGTCCCCACCCACTCATTCCATTTCCAATACTCATAGCACATTTGCCCCCATCCAAGTGATTTCAGAAGTTCTAGGAGCACTATGGTAAGGATGTCCAAGAGGACATCTTCCGAGGAACAGTGACTGAAACTGCTACTATTATTAATCAATTAATCATTATTAATTAGATTTGTGCGGGTATAACAGGTATATAAGCCAGGTGAAAGTATAAAACTAAGCTAGGCAGGAATCAAGGATGCAGGTTCCATAGAAAGCTAGTAGTGAGCTGGGAATTCTGGAGTTAGAGGAAAGGGGATTACTTCCTTGGCATCCATTAATCTTGGTACCACTGATTCTGAGTTTCCCCTTAAGTGCCCAAAGCTTCGGTCCACCGCCAAGAACTGGGGAGGGGCGGGAGGGAAGGGAATGCAAGTGGAACGGTCCTTAGGCTAGGAGAATAAAAGCACCCAGAACAATCTATGTGTAGAGTGCAATTAGTAAGTGTTTGCTACTGACTACGACAAAGATAATTAGGTTGGGGCTGGGCTGTCTAAATCTCATTTAAAAAGAAAGCAACCCAACAAACTGCACTTAGACTCAGGCCTGACACTGTTACCTGGGAAACGACCCCAGCACACAAAGTACACAAATACGCACCAAAGTCGCCCCCCGCTCCGCCCCTTGGACTGATCTTTGTGCTAAGTTAGGGTGGGAGCGACAAGGTGAATCCCCCCCACCCCCTAAACACACAAATACACATACAACACTAGCCAAACCCCAGTCGGAGCAAGGAGGGCACCTCCAGTGTATGTGTGCTTGCGCGGCGGGTGGGTGGGGGTCAATCAAAACTCAAAGCAAGCGATTTAAGAATAAACTGAGTTGCGAGCTGGCTCACCCAGCTGCCTTGGCTTACCCGCTCGGGGGTTTGGCCCCGGAGGCCGGCAGGCTGTCCATGGTTTCGCTGGGAGGGGGAGGCGCTGCTCTGCTAGCCGCTGCCGCACCCGCCGAGCGCCCAGACCCCGACTTGCAGCCCGCCCGCTGCGGCCCGGCCGGAGTCAGGGGCGCTCCCTCCTCCTTCTCCTCCTCTTCGGGCTGCAGCCGCAGCCAAAGCTAACGCCAACGCCAAAGTCAACGCCAACGCCGCCTCCTCCCTCCGCCTCCTCTTCTTCTTCCTCCTCCTTCATTCACTTTTTCCTAGCTGACCCATCGTCCTGCCACGCGGGGGCTAGAAAAGGACGTGCGCGAAGAGGACCAAAAAAAAAAAAAAAGAGAGAGAGAGACAGAGACAGAGAGAGAAAGAGAAAGAAGCCGTGGCTCGAGTCCAGCCCGCCGGGGAGGGGTCGCTACCCCAGCGCAGGGGGGAGGGGCTCCGAAGCGCTGGCTGCTGGGTTGCGGGCATGCAAGGTGCTTTCAATTGTGTGAACACTTTCTAAGGGTCTGTAGGGGCACGGGGCGGGGGGTTGGCCTAGGAACGAGGTCCCAGACCCCCCCACGCACCCCTCACTCTACCCCCATGCCTGTTCCTGCTACCCCTCATCCCACCCCCCCCCCAGAAAATTACTGCTCCCTCCCTAAGCCAATTACTGCTATCCCACCTCTATGACAATTACTGTTCTCCGCCTAAAGACAGTTATTGCTTTGCGCGCACCCCCATGAAAATTACTGTTCTCCCCCAAACAATTACTGCTTTTGCGTTCCTGCTTTGACAACTACTGTTCTCCCCTCCTCCAATTATTGCTTTGCCCATCCCCCACCCCCTCCACCTTGCCATTTACTGCTTTCTGTTCTTCCCCCCTTCCCCTTCCACAAACCTTTAGGGGCAGCCCTAGAGGGTAAATGTTGAGGTCCCAAACCTCCTCCCCACCCCCACACATTCCATCACCACCAATCTGTACCGTTTTAGCTGCACTCCTCCCCTACCCAATCCCAGGAGCCCACCTACACCACCCCCGCTCTCACGCAGTAGGCACCTGAGTTTGCCCGGGTAAGAGCAGGGCAAAGCTCCGCTCCTGGAGATTCTCCACCTGTTCGTTTCCTGCTCTTCTTCTCTTCCTCCCTCCTCCCCCACTCCTTCGGTCTCCTCTCGCAAAACTTAGGCTACGGCGAGTGAAGCAGGGAAATCGAGGCGGCCGTAGTAGAGCAGTTCGGCCATTTGATCCAAGAGACTGCCCGCAAGCAGATCTACATAAACAGACTCGCTCTAACTCTCCCTGTGGCGGGGAGGGACCGAGGATAACCCGCCTTGGCACCTTTAAATCATTAACCCGTAGGCGACTCACACATGCATGGATGAAAAGAGAGGAAACTGGGCTTCAGATGGGAGTATTTGGTAGCCCAGGTCGGGAGCATCAAAGTTCTATCCTGAAGATCATACTGTCTCCCAGAGATGGAGACAGAAAGCTTCGAGATAACGTAGGTAGGACTTATAAGGGACTGTTAAACTTGGGCGGTAGGCAGGGGATGGGCTTAACAAGTCTTTGCACCTGTCACATTCCTAAGACTTTGACACCCTGACTTTAATCTCCCAACCTGGAGAAGATCATTTGGGTATGGGGAGGGGGGAAGAGTTTTTAGTGGAGACTACTGGAAAATGCTGCTAATGACCTCTATTTCTGCATCTAGTTGAGCCTCAAGGTAACTATCTCACAGAGAGGGAAAATACCGCACTCAGGGCTGTCTCAGCACCTGACACACCATATCATACCATCCAATAGATATCATAACCGCACTAAGGGAGGAGATAGTGGAGTAAAGGGTGAAACCAAACAAACAAATGCTTAGTACAACATACAAACGTATGCAGCACGTGGGATACTGATGTGTAAGAAGCAGCCAGGTTGGGAAATTGACATGTTTCAACATTCCATGCTCACAAAATTCCCTCCTCCCCTGCCTAGCCTCCAGCCAGGGACGTTTTGCAAAAAACTTTAAAAAAAATTTTTTTAAGCTTTTGCAACCCAGATAGTGCTTCCTACCTGCTGTGCATCTCCAAAATGAAGACCCTCATATAGAGGAATTTTCCAAAAGAGAAGGAGGAAGGACAGGGAACAACGCTCAGCCTGAGACCCAAAGCCTGGAACTGAGAGCAAGCTGGCAAATGCTTAACAGTGGATAGCAAAGGGGAAAAAAATGAACCCATAACATACCTTTAAGTCTAATCGACATTATTAACATTTTTCTCTATCACTTTATTAAGTCTAGACAATGAACAAGTCAAGCCCCCCTGATTTGTAGCATTTGTCAACAATAAAAGTTCAACAATCTATCTGCTCAGACAAACTGTGAAGCTAACTCCAGAACACAATAGTCTGAAACCCAATATAAATATAAAAATGTATGAACCGAAGGAACACAGTAGGAAGACAGGAAGGTGAAAACATGGAAGGAAATAGCAACATGAAAAGTATCACCTAGATTATTCAATTCTTGCTCAAATAAATGGATAAATATATTTCCTTTGTTTGATTATTGAAATTTCTCCAAGCACAGATCAGGACAAATAAAATGTGAAGGCATCTTTTTTTTTTTTGTTAGTTGTCTTCGTAACCTGAGGTCTAACGAATTTTTTAAAAATATACATATACATATTTTGATAATTTCCAATGTAATTGCTTTCCTTTGTAGTCCCATGTATTTTATTCATTTAAAAGAATTATTCTGATAAGAAATATATCCACTTCCCTAAACTGGCACAGAAAAGTTAACAACTCCTGATTTTAAATGTACTCACCTATTTAATGATTATTCCACATTTCAAATTTACCCACTTTGCAAGCTTAGGAAAGGTATTCTTTTAGAGACACATAATGATAGTTGACATTTATATAACTTTAAGATTTAGTCTTCACAAGAGCAATAGAAATACACATTCTTATCCCCATTGTATAGATGAGGAAAACTGAAACCCAGGAAAAATAAGTGACAGCTATATTCACATAAATATAAAGTATTTGAAGCAGTATTCAATCCAGATTTTTCTTTACTCTGAGGTCAGTGATATTTCCATTATACTATGACAAAAAAAAAAAACATCCTTTTCAGATACAGAGCTCTATTCTATCTTCTCCTTCAACCCTACTTTCAATATTAGATTTGGAGAAAGAGAGAATATGACAGTGAGTTGAATGAACAAGTTTTATAGCCATGTTTATCAGTTAAATTGATTGAAAACTCAGCTTACCTTCTGGGGGAAGGGAGGGGAGGAAGGGAGAAAGTGTTTTTGATCAACAGAAATATATGTCTGCTTCTCTTCCTTAGGAGACTCATTTATTCCCATGGCAAGTAGATATATCTATTCAGAGGACACACAAATCTACATCTCTAGCCATACCATCCCCCCTGAACTCCAGACCTGTGTCCAGCTATCTGCTGGACATTCCCACCTGGGTGCCTGGTTAGCATTCATACTCAACATTTTAAGTAAAGAAGAGTCCCAAACAAAAATCATCTCTCTCTTAAAAATCTATTTACTTTTCTGACTTTCTGTTCATAGTACTACCACTCTGGTAGGCTGGAAAAAAAGTAATTTTTTTCTTTTTTCTTTCCACTACTCCTTGTTCTCCTTCCCCATCTGATTCATTAAGTCCTACAGGGTCTTACTCCCTCAAGTCCCTTCTTAGTCCCATTGCCACCATGCTATACCATTCCTTACCTCTTCCCTATTGCCAGTCTCCTAATGTTAAAGAGCCTTCAACCTCTCTGGCCCTTTTTGAATCCATGCTTCCCCACTGCTATGCTGATCTTCTTATTTTATTTATACTTATAAATTTATATATAAATTGATTATTAAATTATTAAATATGGATACTTTTATTTATGTTCCTCTCCTCAGAAACCTCTGTTGGCTCAGCTTTGCCTACCAAATGAAATCTAAGTTCCTTGGCTTGGTATTTGAAGCCATCCACCATCTTGCCCCAACCTATCTTTCCAGCCTTATTTCATACTATCTCCTCTCACCTACTAGACAGCACCATCAAACTGAGCTCCTGGTTGGTTTCTTCATTATCCCATGCTATCTTGCCTCCTTACCTTTGCTTACACCACTCCCAGTGTCTGGAATGCATGAAGGTGACTGTAATATAGCAGCAAAAGCGCTGGATATGGAATTTCACAGAGGATTAGTCTGGATCAATTTGCTACCTATGTGATGCTAGAGAAGTCATTTCACTTCTTTAAGGCCTCGGTCTCTTCATCTGTAAAATGAGGGGGTTGGACTAGACAATCTCTAATAGCCCTTCCAGTTCTAAAGCAATGATCCTAGGATCTTTTCTGCCCCACCCCCCCAAGTCTACCTGTGAAATCCTACCTATCATCTACCCATCTTTCAAGAGTCAGCTCAGATGCCACCTCCTCCATTTACCCTTTCCTCGCCTTGAAATACTCCCCTCTCTCTCTGTCTCTCTCTCTCTCTGTCTCTCTCTCTCTGTCTCTCTCTGTCTCTCTCTGTCTCTCTCTGTCTCTGTCTCTCTGTCTCTCTCTCTCTCTCTCTGTCTGTCTCTCTCTCTCTCTCTCTCTCCCTCTCTCCCTCTCCCCCTCTCCCTCTCCCTCTCTGTCTCTTCCCCCCTCCCTCTCTCTCCCTCTCCTTCACTCTCCTTCCCTTCCCCCTCTCTCCCTCTTTCCCTCTCCCCATTTCCCCCTCTCTCTTTCTCCCTTCCTCCTTCCCTCTCTTTTCCCTCTTCTTTCTCTCATTTTCTGTTAAGTACTTTTATCATACTTTACATTTATTTGTGCATATTTCTTATATTTTACATTAGATAATGAGCTTCTTGAAAGCAGAGATGGCATCTTATTTATTATTATATCTCCTTCAGCATCTAGCATAATGTCTTGCACATAGTGAGAGCTGAATAATATTTGTGGAATAGTGACTCTTACTACTAGAGCTTATGCAATAAAAATGTAGACATTATGCATTTTATACATAGACTGTGCACTGAAACAAATATAATAGAATACTTAATACCAAGATATTTAAGGTATGAAGGAGCACTTGTAGATGAAGAGCTACACTGGAGTCAGAAAGTCCTGCTTAGGACAGATTCAGGCTGTTTGACCCTGGGCAAGTCACTTATACCCTCAGTGTCCTCAGACAATTCTCTAAGCCAAGAAAGTGCAGAGAAAGTGCTGACCTGCACTGGTGAGAAAGTTTTCCATTTTTTCCTATATCAATAAAATGACAGTTTCTATCCAAAATGAAAATGGGTGCATCTATTAGAATACACCCACCTCAAAGATGTGACCTTGCTTCCATAAATCAATAATATTGTCACATAGCTACATACCATTTACTTTTTCTGAATTAACCATAGTTGCCCACTAGCACAACTTCTAAGATAACTGTGTGATAGGGCCCTGGTAGGAAGTGGTTAATCACTAGGAATACTTTCTCCTTCCTTTAAATCTGCAGGGACTAAATATATGAAGGAATAGGAGCTGTCATTGATGCTGAGGATGGGAGGGGGTAGCAACTTTAGGAAAATTCCTTTGCCAGTCCCATCCTTCTCCCTCTCATCCTCCTTATCAGTTCTCTGAATCAGCTTGGCTCAGTTTTCCTTCTTGGCAGCAGGAAATGTCTGTACTACAGCTCTCTGTCGTTGCTCCATTCCAGCTGCCCTGCCTCCTCTCCTTCCATCCACCCATTGGGCCCTCCCCAGAAAGGGCATGCAGAAGGGCAGGATTTCAGGGAGGTGCCACACATGGAGTAGTACAGAGGAGAGAAGATTGATTACAAGTAGCCACTAAGAGTCTAGTGGGAGAGAAAAAGTAATCTGGAACAACATCCAAGGGATTTCCATGTCTCTTGCTTTCTGGGCTGCTGTGGCTTACTGCTCCAACAATGAAGGAGTCAGGATTAGTGCCTCCCTATATAACCATTGTCTGGAAACAAAGTAAATCTCACTTTTTACTGCATCAGTATTTGTCAGAAAAAATGAGGCTGGTGGGGTATACACCAGTTGCAAACTGAAAACACTTGCTAGAGATAAGATGCTATGATGCATGAATAGGAATGTACTGAGCTGGTCTGATGCAAGGAACTCTGAAAGGGTCCAGAAATATCTCTCTTGCTGGGCTTCCACAGTGCCTGAACTAAATTCCTACTGTTCTCATTCCTTTGAGCTAAGACTTTAAATTTGTTTTGTTTAGTCATTTTTCAGTTGTGTTCAACCCTTTGTAACCCTTTTTTGGGGGTTTTCTTGGAGATACTGGAATGGTTTGCCATATCCTTTTCCACCTCATTTTACATGTAAGGAAACTAAGGCAAACAGGGTTAAGTGACTTGCCCAGGGTCACACAGCTAGTTCTTGACTCCAGGCCCATGACTCTATCCATTGTGTCACCTAGTAGCCCAAGTCTATAGAAGTCCCCAGTTAAAATGAAAGTTTATCACAGAGGAGAGGAACACATTAACACCTTAGACACAGAGCATCAAAAAATACTGATTTGTCTAAGAGTAGCACTTCAGAACCTTAGCTCTGGGAGAACTTGGGAATGCTTAGGAAAAGGCCAATAAAGGGAGGTGGGGTGGGATTGCTGAGATCATTATAACAAACTTCACCTGCTCCCAAATTTTATCTGTCGTAAGCCCTGCAAATATAGGATCTTGTGAGCATAGCATGAGCTTTCTGTTACACTTATTATTGGTCAGACCTTTTTTTTTTTTTACTATTCATTCATTGTTGACTGTGTAACTAGCACCATGCCAGGCACAGAGGAAGATAGAAAAATGAAAGGGATGTCACAAAAACTCTTGTCTTTAAGAAGTTTAGAGCCTATAAAAGAAATCAAAGGAAGAAGTTTAAAGCCTAATTAGGGAGGCAAGACAGATATGAAACTCCTAGAGAATAATTACTAGGATATAAATACCTACATGGTGAAGCTGTTTTGTTCACAGAAAGATTACTCAAGTGCTGGGTGAATGTAAAACATTTGGAAAGAAAGAATGCCAAAGAAACAAAAGGAGGGAAAACTGTGGTCCCTGCCCTCAAGAACTCACAATCTAATGGACTAAGGGAAGAATATAGTACTACAGGAGGTGGTAGCAGTGACCAGTGAGACTAACATGGCTGGGGAGGGGCATTTCCTTAATTATGTCCCCTAGAATTCCATTTTAACCAGATGGGTTCTTCTGCCATCCCCTACCTATTCCCCTCCTATAGTTGGCCTTTCCTTAGGTCCTCCTGGTTTTGACAGTGATGAATTGAAGAAGAAACCTTGGAGAAGTCCCAAAGATAATTAAAGGATTTGGGGAAAAAATAAGTAGGAAAGATGAAAGGAATTTGGAATTTACAACTTAGAGAAAGTTGAAGAGTAATGTAATAGAAGTGTTGTAATCTGTAAAGTATTCTTCGACAGTTGTCAATGGCCCAGCTTTTTTATGCCCCCTAAGGACCGAATACAAGGAAGTAAACTTGAACTGTAACAAGTAGCTTTTGACATAAAGATTTCCTGATAATGAGGTTGAATTTCTGGAGCATGGGCAAAGTAAATGAGTCAGAGGAACAGAGGGTGAAATTACCTTTTCTGGGATGCTCAGCCTCTTCCTAATACCACCATATACATGTAGTAGCCACCTCCTAAATTTCCTTAAATGAGAAATCCAAGGAATGCCTTAGGCAGGAAAGAGATGATATGATATTTGATAGTTTTATGTTAGCAGAATGTATTTTTGATAGAGACGAATCTCAGGACGTTTTTATTAAGAAAGGAAAAAAAAATGTGATAACATAGCATCTTATAGCTGTATCATCTTATTTGAGCCTCATAAAAGCCCTGGGAGGTAAATTATCTCCAATTTATAGATAAGTAAACTACAGCTGTGAAATGCCTATAGTTACATAGGGTTAAAAGTAGGCAGGATTTGAACCTAACTCAAATTCTAGCACTCCATTATGACATACTTCCTCATCCCTAGAACATTTTCAACTGAGATAATTTGCAGTTCTGTGCACAGAGCTTATGTAAAATAATACAATGTGTTATTTTCAAAGTAGTTCTCAGTTCTACTTTCTGGGAAGGACTGACCCTAGGTAAAATTGTGAGGTAAACAAAGGTTATCTTCAGTGCTTCTCATTTCCTATCCTTTTCAAGGCTCAGGAGCTTCCATCTGCCTCCAGGTGCTCAGTGACTTTGGGCAAGTCATTTAATTTTTCTTGACCTCAATTTCTTTATTTGTAAAATGAGAGAATTGGACCACAGTTCTCAGTTCTGTGAGCTTATGTTGCCCCTAATAAAATGCCCTGGTCTCAGTTCTATGAGCCTATCATACTCCTAGTAAAAACTTGATTTTTATAATAATTCATACTAATATAATAAGTGACTTATAGCTTAAAATGTTGGTGTTCTTAGAAGCATTTTCACTTTAAGAGCAATCGAAGCCTTAAACTACAGTGGTGACACTGTGACAAGTGGAGGCTTTCTGGCAACCATCAAAGCAAACACTTCAGTGTTTTATAGGGGGTTGGTGGGGTGGAGTATAGAGCTACTCCGGAAATCATACCACTAACCTCCCAATTCAGTATATCAATGAATAATCAGTGCTCTACTGGTGGGAAGACCAAAAAAAAAAAAAAACCCAAAAAACCAACAAAGTTGTTCTTACCTGGAGGAACTTATATTCTATGGAGGAGGTAACTAGAGCACATAAAAGTAATACTTATTCATGTCTTAGGATGTCCAACTCATGAACTTAGGATAACACTGCACCTACTCTTCCCACCCACAGAAGGATTGGGCAATTCTGGCTTGGGATTTCTTTCAGCATTCTCAGGAAATCAGATCACCTTTGGAACATTCATCCAAAGACTTGACCCCAAAGGCCACTGAAAGCTTTATCATTACATGTGCATTTTTCTTCTAATAATAGATTTGTTCTTAGAGAACTCACCTGACTTTAACAGAGCTGATATTATAAGAAAATGTTGCAATGTTCACTTTCATTCAAACTGTTCTTCTTGCCCGTGGTCTCGCATTGTGTTTGCTTGCCAAATACAGTAAACTCCCAGTTATCTGGCATGGTGGGAAGGGCATGTTCTCTTTAATCAAATAGAGGAGGCCCTGCCAGCTTGTAAGCAGATATCGATGGCAGACATTGAGGCTTTGTGGTGTCAACCTAGGCTCTCTTCCTAAGATCACGTCATTATTAGTGTAGTTTATAATCTTCCTTTGCAAAGAAAGGAAGTGGTAGAGGGATGTGGGTGATAAATAGTATCTATCATCAGTGCTGGCACTCTCTATACTTCCTAGGACAATAAGAAGGACAGGAAAACTACACACCCCTCCTATACCTCAATCCCCTGAACTTCCAATTAATTAACCCCCCATTAATTCCAATAATTATCATGTATTTTTAAAAAACAAATCCTTTAATATATTTACATGATTACTTATATATAACCTATATCTGATTGCTTGCTGTCTTAGGGAGGGGGGATGGAAGTGAGGGAAGGAGAAAAAATTTAGAACTCAAAATCTTATAATAAATGAATGTTGAGGGGCGGCTAGGTGGCGAGGTGAGTAAGAGCGCCAGCCCAGAGTCAGGAGGACCCGGGATCAGTTCCGGCCTCAGAAAATGAGCACCCACACATAAATAATGACTGGCTGTGTAACCTTGAGTAAGTTACTTAACCCCAATTGCTTTAAAAAAAAATGAATGTTAAAAAGTATCTTTACATGTAGTGGGGAAAAAATGCTATTAAGTGGGAAAAAATAAAATTAGAAAGGTGACTTAAAAAAAATAGAGAAACCAGGGGAAAAATCACCTTTTCACATCAGTTCAGACCAGTCATGTCTATGGAATAGGTGATTTTGACTTGCCCTGTGGAAAAACTGTCCACCAAAGCAGATTACCTATACCTTTGCAATTTAGAGTCAAAGAAAGTTGCCTAGAGGCTCTGAGAGGATAAATGACTTACCCAGAGCCACATGGGCTAGTACTGTATTTGAGTATATGTTAGAGCCAGAACTTGTGACTTCAAGGCTGACTTTTTATACCTTATGACCATAGTGCTCCAATGTATTAGTTTTTAAAATATAATCTAATTATCAGGGTTTTTGTTTTGTTTTGAGATTGGGTTGCCTTCTTTTACCCAGACTAGAAGTACAGTGGCCTCTCCTGTCCCAGTCCCACTGATGATGAGCATGGAAACTTTGACCTGCTCTGTTTTTGACCTGGATCAGTTTGCCCTGCTTAAAGCATCCTAGGGCTCTCTGCTCCCAAGCCCTCAACATATTGGTGCTGAACTCAGCTCACACACCCCGTTGCCTTTAGATCTCATACAGCTCAGAATTCCTGAACTCAAGCAATCTACCAGTCTCAGCCTTCCCCAGTAGCAAAGATTATAGGCATGCACCTGGCTGAATTATCAAGTTACAAAGCATTACATTACCAGAAAATACACAACACTAAAGTGATGAATGATGTAATTTTGTTCTTTTTATGATTCAAAATGCTTCAGGATCTTTCTTTTCTTCCAGGTCATCATTATGAAAAATATTTAGCATTTCTAATAGGTACAAAAGTATAGGTTAACAGGGATTCACTTACCTGTAGTTGACCACCTTTGTGCTGTGGTTTTAGGGGTTCTAGGAAACCTTCTCCAGGGGAAATATATATACATACATACATACAAACATACATCCCTTCAACCCTGCTGCTCATGCCTAAAATTACATACTTAGATTTTCATTTCTTTGGACATTGTTAATATACAAATATCACTGGGAATGATAATATATTAAAGTTGACCAGTTATTAGGCCTGAATATGAATTAGGATAATAGGATCATAGGATTTAGAACTAGAAGGGACCTTAGAGGTTATCTAAGCCAACCCTCTTATTTTATAACTGAGAAAACTGATAATTTACTTAAAACTTGACAAATGACAGCTAACTGAAAACCCAGCTAAATGTTTCTACACCTTATATTCAATCAAACAATAAACATATATTGAATTCCTACTCTGCATGAGGCATAATAAAGAAGCAAAGAACAGTCCATGTCCTCAAGGAGTTAAACATGGTAAATGACTGATAAATATTTTTTTGAATGAATGAATAAGTAGAGA
This sequence comes from Gymnobelideus leadbeateri, assembly GCA_011680675.1. Classification (NCBI taxonomy): domain Eukaryota; kingdom Metazoa; phylum Chordata; class Mammalia; order Diprotodontia; family Petauridae; genus Gymnobelideus; species Gymnobelideus leadbeateri. Next base: position 79,117 of record WOXC01004513.1, on the reverse strand, counting down.
AAAGGAAAAAAAAGGTGCTTAGCTGGAGGCCCCAGATTTGGAAGGTGACTCTGGGTTAGAGTACCATGGAAGACTGAGGGGAGAAGAGCATCAGGGCATCAGATTAAATCAACTAATCAACAAGCCCTGATTGACTTCTCTTTGGTGTCCTCAGAATTAGACTAGGTGCTATGAAAGGTGGTAATTCACAAGGAGAACTCACTTTTATAGCTATGCACGTTCAAGTTTACAAAACATATTCCTCACACCCACCCTTTGAGGGTAGGTAAGACAAGTATAACCCCCATCTTATAGATGAGAAAACTGAGACTCAGAGAAATGAAATGTCTTTAGCCAATGGCCACACAGCTGTTTGTTGGAGCATGATTTCAAATGTGAATCTTTAGCATTCTTCCTTTACCCAGTCTTACCTCTCTGAGTAGCATGCTTTAGGAGATTAAATGCCTTAGTTATAGGTGCTCATAAAGCCTGGCTTGGATACCCAAGCTTGTATTTACCCATTGGATACCCATAGTTGTATTTAGTGTAAGGTGAAGGGGGTGTTGCCTCAGTCCACTGACATGGAGAGAGATATGGCTTCTTGAATAACTTATCTTTCTCCTCTGTGCTCTTATTCTTCCTCATCTCCCTTTTGCCCCACCCCACTGCTGGTAGCCTAGGGCCACCACCTCCAAGATTCCATCACACTTTTCATGGTGGTACCATGTTCCTAAGTACGGCATTCTTCTACCATGGCCCTAAGGGACAATTGCTCCCCTCTCCTAGGTCTACTTACAGTCAGACTGCTCTTTGTTCCTTGTCAGAGCTCAGAGAAGACAGCATGGAGGGCACCAAGGTTAAGGACAAAAGAGACACCAAGTAAAGACAGTTTTCCTCAGTTCTTACTTTTGCCTCTGGTCAGTCAGTCTTGCTTTAGCTCATTAAGATTCCTAGCAGAAAGACATCTGAGACTTTATGGAATTACAATGAAATTAGTTACTGAATACATTCAAGAAGTAAAATAGGGGTGGCTAGGTGGTGCAGTGAATAGAGTACCTGCCCTGGAATCAGGAGGACCTGAGTTCAAATCCAGCCTCAGACACTTAACACAAAACTAGCCGTGTGACATTGGGCAAGTCACTTAACCCCAACTGCCCTGCCTCCCCCTCCAAAAAAGCAAAAAAAATGGCTATTAGGTCTATTCTATAATTTCTTCTTATGTGGGACAGTATATTTCATGGATAGACTATGTGTCTTCATCCTGACTTTGGACAAGAATGATAATAAGATTATTGCAATGTCTCTCAGGAAGTGCTGAATTCATTCTCTTTATCAATGTTTTTATATTTTACATCTGTGTATTTTTTTAATCTATAATCTTGTTCTCCTTTAAGATTTTATATATTTATTTGTCCTTTTTTTGTTTATTTATTGGTTGTGATAGATATAGAGCTGGCCTAAAACCAAGAAAATCCAGGCTTTGAGACTTGCTTCTGACATCCATTCTGGCTATGTGATTAAGTCACTTACCTTTTCAGTCCTCTAAGGCTAGACAGCCCTCAAAAAGTTTAAGTCCTAGAGAAAATACCTACCTATATCAGTAAAGGGAATTTTCCCATCAAGGAGTTCCATCTACCAATGAAATTACAGATCTATTCTCTATCCCTATTTATTTATTCTACCAGCTTATTTTCAAAAGTCTTTTCTGTTTGTTTATAACTGGACTGTGTCAAAACATAAAGTCCTGAGTAACCTAATGTTTGCATAGAACATGGCAATGATTCAATTTTATCCAGGCACCTATAAATGTGATTAAGCATAAACTGTTGAGATTTGAAAGGAGCTATAATAAAAATAAGTTGCCAGGTTCCCTAGAGAAAAAAAAGAAAGGAATCTGCCACCACCATCACCTGTCACGATTTGTCCTAAGTTACAATAGAGAAGTTCTACAGAGTTGTCTGAGGCTTTTCTGACACTGTCACAAACCTAGTAAGTGTGAGAAGTGGAATTTGAACCTGAGCCTTCTTGACGTCTAGGCCCAGAACTCTAACCTCTGCAGCAGACGTTATCTCCAAGGCACTTTTTTTTTAACATTCCCCTCCCCAAAATGATTCGCTTCTGTTCTAACATGACATGTAACCTAAGATTTCTTTTGTACAGCTCTAATATTTAACACAATGCCTGGCACATAGTAAGCTCTTTATAAATGTCTATTGACTTGTTGTCTTTCCTCATTTTAGTAAGTCTCAAATAAGATCTTTATATTTACTGGCCACAAGTTTAATCAACTAGTTTATTTCTTATCAGTCTCACTGAGTCATTGGTCTCTGCTTAGTACATTCTAATTTGGGGGCAATATTTTATATTTCTTTTACCATATTATCTATTTGCTTTCTAATTCTTTCCTCTAAAACTTTCATTTCATTTATAATTTCCTTTTTTAGTTCTTGTTTCATTTCTCCAAGAAATTCTAATAGAGCTTGTTAACAGCCCATCCCTTTATTTGAGCTTCTTTCTCTAGTGGCTGTAGAGTTACTTTCTTCTTTTAGTTTATGTCCTGGATCCATAAAACTAATTTGTCTTCAGCATCTTATGTTTATTCACATTTCCAGCTTTACTTGCTGTCTGACTTTTTTTTTCATACTTGGATGGGACCGTGGGCTTTTGTTTGTTCCCCAGGTACATTGTTTGGGGTCCTCTTGCTGGTGTTCCCTTCTACTGGTCTGTGGTACACAAAGTTCTGACAGGTTCCAGGTAGGTCATAGCCTCTCAATACAGTGTGCTGAGCTCTCCAAGGAAATTTCTTGAGTATCATAGATACAAAGTGACTTTCCCCATGGTCATGGAATCAGAAAGTGTCAGAGGCTCTGTTTTTAATGACTCCAAGTTCATCATTCAATCTGTGATGTCATGATGGCTTACAGCTATTATGTAAATCGAAGTCATCTTCTTTACCTCCTGTATCCTACACAAAAGTCCTTTCAACTCTGAAACACTATGAGTATATATATATATATAAAACCCTTGAGAATTATGGTTTAACCATGAAGTAAAATACATTGGCAGTCAACCAGTCAGTCAATAAACATTTATTCAGTGCCTACTACATTTCAGGCACTATGCTAAGTGTTAAGGATACATAGAAAGGCAAAAGATACTCCCTACTCTCAAAGGGAGAACTCAAAGTCTAATGAGGGAGACAACATGCAAGCCACTATGTACAGACAAGCTATATACATGTGTGTACATATATGTATATATAGGTATGTACATGTGTATGTATATATACATATATGCATATATGAGGGATTGGAAATAATCAATAGAAGGAAGGGACTAGTATTGAGAGGGATCAAGAAAGGCTTCTTATAGAAGCCTTTGGATTTTAACTTGGACTTGAAGGAAGTTGGAATTGGAGATGAGGAGGAAAGGCGTTCCAGTCATTGAAAGTTGAAAACAGACATTGAAAATGCTGGGAATTGGAAGATGGAGTTTCTTGTGTGAAGAAAAATAAGGATACTGGTATTGCTGGAACCCAGAGTATGAGGGAGTAAGGTATAAGAAGGTTAGAAAGGGGTGGAGCAGTTTATATATAAAGGACTGTATATTTTGAGCCTGGAGGTGCTAGGGAGCCATTGGCATTTACTAAGTAGGCATGGTCAGACCTGTATTTTAGGAAGATCATTTTGAAAGCTGAGTGGAGAATAGGCTGTAGTGAGGAAGAACACTTGGCAGTGAGAACAACCAGTAAGCTCTTGCAATAGTCCAGGCAAGAGGTGATGAAGACCTGAACCAGAGTGGTGGCAATGTCAAAGGAGAGAAGGGGACGTATGCAAGTTATATTACAAAGGTAAAATTGGTAAGATTTGGTAACAGGTTAGATATGAGGCATGTGTGTGTATGTGTGTATGTGTGTGTGTGTGTGTGTGTGTGTGTGTGTGTGAGAGAGAGAGAGAGAGAGAGAGAGAGATTTGTTGAGGATGATATCTAGATTGTGAGCCTAGGTGACCGGGTGATGCTCTCAAAACTAATAGGAAAGTTAGGAAGAGGGGAGGGGTTGAGATAATGAACTTACTAAAATCTTCCAAGGAACAGAAATCAGAATCAACATGATTAAGTATAAGAAGTGAGGGCCTTAGCTGCCTGCCCATGGTCCATTGTTTAGATTCATTTATATTTCTGGGTTTATAAGCATCTCCAAACATCCCTAATACCAGTTTTGGAATCTTGGGTGGGATCCAACTATATAGATCCTACAAGTAATGTTAGTTTACTTTGTGTCATTGCAGTGGTCTGGTTTATCTATTATTTTATATATAAAATACAAGCACCTGTGGAACAAAAACTATAGAATATGCAAATCAATGAAATCTGATCTCTTATAGTATTATAAAATAAGTATGTTATTGCTTCCTTTCATACTTTAAAAAACACGTGGTTTCTTTGATGTGGGTACAGCCTTGTTGCACCCTAGGAAATACTGTTCATGAGCTGATATGGCCAAAAAAATTCATCACCTGGTGGCTAGCCTTATGGTGCTATGTTTCTCTAAAAATGCACTGGGTTGGGCCAAAGATAAGGGAAACAAAGTCTATCATCAGGCTTATATTTAAAGCTTTCCCTACTGGGAGGACCTTCTAGATCTTTTGCTCTTTTGAAATGACTTTTAAGACCCTCCCCCCTCTACATTATAGTCTAGGCAGCTAAAACTTGGGGTCAAAAATAATTTCAAATTCAGCTGCAGAGAGTAACTGTTCGACAACTAGGCAATTTGTGCCTCAATTTCCTCATCTGTAAAAAGATAATAATATCACATCTCGGTTGTTGAGCATTAAATTAAATAAATAAGTTAAATGAGTAAAAGTGCTTTATAATCATTAAAGGGTTCTGTAAATGCTAATTATTATTATTATTAATGATATTTATTATTCATCAGAGGCATCAGAGTAGGATCTTAGTGGATTAAAAGGATGAGAGACACCAATGGAGAACACAAATATAGTAATCCGCTGTTAGCTCTGACATACTGAAAGGATGAAAGAAAGTCCTCCAGTGCAGTGAGCAGATTTTATGTGTAGGACTTAAGAGAAAAAACATCTACAAAATTAAAGGAGATGAGAAGACATGGAAGGGTTGCTGTCTACATTTTAGATGGAATAACTACACCCCCCAAATCAAGTTTTTCAGTGTATCACAGTAAACACACCATTTCCCTCATAACCACTTCCAGCTCTTTGTTTAATTCTGACAAATTGTAAGGACTTGCACTCAATCTTGCTTCCCCTGCTCATTCACATTCAACTGACTTGATCTCTAGCTACTGCTCCCTCTACTGTTGGGCCCAGACACACCCATATGAAGTTCATTAAAAGGACAAAGAAGCTATTTGTTAATATGACATCCATGTTTGCTGCTTCCATGGATTCACATGTTGCAGCTAAGGTATTTTGGTAATTTTTTGCTTGTATTTAATTGTTGTTTTGCAGCTTAGCCAAAGGATGATGGAAAGATTCATGGTGGGCACCAGTAGTCTGTGATACTGCCAATGATGACTCAGGTGAGTGAAGGGAAGTGGTGGTGAATGGCAGGAAGAGATGGAGAACTGATTATGTAGCAAGAGTGAAAGATATCAAGTGAATAGCTTGAACACTACATTGCTATCAACCAAATATTAAAGAGGTTGGCCTCTAGTACTTTGGTGGAAGGATTACAGAAAGACATAGGTAGTGAATGGATAATGGGTTGATTAAGTGATTACCATGTATATTTCATTAACTGCTGAAAATAAAAATACAAAAGCAAAATACTCCCCACCTTGAAGGAATTTATATTCTGATGGGCAAGACCAAGAATAATGGGGAATGGTGATTAAGGAGGGTTGCTTTGGTCCCGGAAGTCAGAGGAATAGTGAGAAGGGCCATTGTGCAATTAATGTGTCCTTTTCCCAAATGGTCATTTGATTTGATTGCAATTCCCAGAGCTAGAGGTGAAAAGAGGATGAGAGAAAGCAGAGGGAATTATGTGGTACTTAAAGGTAGCATGGCATGAAAATAGTTAGGGAACAGTATGGTAGGTACAGTAGACACATTGCCATTTGGCTTGCTTATATAGTATCAGAAAATAGGAAACTGAGCCTCACCTCACTAGTTGAATAATCATAGGCTGGATAATCATATAATCATGTAATCATAGTTTCCTCATCTTCAGAAGGAGGATGAAAGTAGTTATCCTTCCACAGCAGGGTTAGGGGCATAGTGCCCTAGAAATCTGGAAAATCTGCATAAAATTTTTTACCTTCCCTTATCAGAGAAGTCAGAGTTATTATGTATTAAAAGATGAAATATGTTATTATACATATATTTTATAAATTTCTGAGTTTCTAAACTTTTTTCTGTGTTGTCTGCTGGCCTTCGTGTGTTGTCTATGATTTCTACAAAATTCCCTCCAAATTCCCATTCAGTTTCTTACTCCAAATTGCAATATATCAAAACTATGATGGAGAAAGTCAATGTGGAAAGGATAACTATACTCTTGGAACCTACCTCATAGACTTGCTGTGAGGCTTAAATGACCTCATGTTTTAAGTCTTTTGGAAAACTCAAGGAACTATTCAAATGTCCACTAGTATTAATCTTGCCATTCATTTAACAAACTACTGAGCAGCCATTAAAAATATGACACTGTAGTATGCTGTAGGAAGTGTAAAGGTGAATAGGACCCATTGTCTACCCTCAAATTGGTCATAACCCAACAAAAATAGCAATAATTCACAAATAATTATAACATAAGAAAAAATGAGAAGTAAGATATAAAGTGAGTGTGTGTGTATACGTGTATCTGTATAGGAGAGGGGACTCCATGAGAGGTAGAAATTGCATTCATTTTGGATTAGGAAAAGTTTTATGAAGGAGTTTGCATATGAGTTGAGCCTTGAAGAATGAGTAGAATTTCAGTTAGCAGAGAAGGGGAGAGAAGAACATTGTTGGTAGAGAGAGCATGGGGAGACAAGGTGTGGGGCATGTTTGGGGAGCAAGTAGTGATCTGGTTTGACTAGAATATAGGAAATGCTTAGGGGTGTACTATGGAAGATAGGGTTTGAAAGGTGGATTAGCCTCAGGTCCTAGAAGGTTTTGAATATGAAATTAGAAAATAAACATGTTTGCTAATTACGTAACTAAGAGCCATTGAAGACTTTTGAGCAAAGGAGCTCCATGATTAGTGCTATTCTTTTATTGTTGTCATTCAGTCTTTTCAGTTGTGTTTATGAACCAATTTGGGGTTTTCTTGGCAAAGATACTGAAGTGGTTTGTCATTTCCTTCTCTAGCTCATTCTACAGATGAGGAAACTGAGGCAAATTTAAGCAATCTACCCAGGGTCCCACAGGTAGTATGTATCTGAGTTTGAACTCAGCTATTCCTGACTGTAGGCCTGGTGCTCTATCCACTGTCCCACCTGGCTACCCTCCTGTGCTGTTAGGAAGTTTGGTTTTGTAGCCAGTGTGTCAGATGAATTAGATAGAGAGAGGCTATAAATAAACTGAGGGACCAGGTAAGAAACCTGTGATACATCCCTAAGGATTCTTTCTATGCCAGTGGCCAACCTCCTCTCCATTAGTGGTTGTTATCTAAATCACAAGAACAGGTGACTAAGACCCCTAAACTGTGAGCACTGGCCCTGGTGAGTTTCCCAGGGAATCTGAGGTCTTTGGCTAGTCTTCACTTCTAAGGGGTTAGAGGGTCCTGTCTTCTTAAGGGCTGCCTTTTATAGTTCCTAGCCTGGATCACTGGTGCTACTACACTGATTAATGGAGGATACCACATTGGAAGCACATTGGAGGATACCACATTGGAAGGTCATGGTGAGGCAGGTACTGCTTCTTCTTACGTATTTTCAACCTCTAAATGAACTTTTGATGTGTGTGCTTGGCCTCACCTACCACTCTGATAACTAAATCTATTTTTTCTAGTCATGAGTCTGCCCCTTTTTTCTTGACTTTTCAGAGAGTCATTCAATTACATGACCATGTCAATGATGATGACTAAATCTCCAGAAATAGGATGCCCTGTTATGTGACTTACTGAGTCCTTTCAAGCTGTAACACAAATAGATGAAAAATGAAAATGATTGATAAAGATTTGCACAATGATTTTCATCATCCAGGACTTTTATACTCTAATATCACAGTCCCAGATGTGTTTCTTGAGGAAGTATAAATGGCACAAAAGAAAATCAATATAGGAAAAACAGATGAATGAGATCAAGAATACAGAAGAGGAAGTTAAATGACACTGGGAAAAAAATGACAATAGAGACTGGCATAGTAGTGAGTTGAGATCAGAAACCCACAGAGAAGGTGATATAATTTTGAGGATATCAGAGAATTAATTCACAGCTCAAACAAAAGAAGTAAGGGTATCAAAGACACAGAAATGGTGACATTTATGCCCATTAAGTTAGATCTGAATAGATTTAGCCTGATCCTGACTCTGTGGTGCAACATATTAACTCTCTCTCTCCTAGCTTTGTGTCATTCAAAAATATAATAAAGAGTCCATCTATATTTAATCTAAATTGATGATAAAAACTAAGGATGAATTCCTAGGGTACTATACTAGATAGTTCCTCCCTCTAGAATTACATCAGTCCATTTATCAATACTCTTTAGATTCAGTCATTCAAATCAGCTCCAGCTCTACCTTCTAGCCCACATTTCATGCCTAGATCATAGACTTAGATTTGGAAGAGATGTTAAGGATCCTACTGTCCAATCAATTCATTTTACATATGAGGACACTAAGGTTTAGAGAGGGCAAGTAATTTTTAAGTAGAAAAATCAAGTTTTAAACCCAAGTCCCTATGTCCAAATTGTGTATACCTTTCCCTGTACCGATGCCTCTGGAGAGCTCACTCTGGACTCTAGAGAATGTTCCTGGAGATGCCGAGAGCCCCAGATCCTATCTTCAGAGTCATTCCAGGACACATCCTAAGACTTGTACCTTCTCCACTTGTGGGTAAATGATATTAATTATAGCTCATGTGTATAACTTCAGATCGAAGCTTTAACACTGGAAGGGACGTTAAGGGCCACTGAGTACAACCTATTTGTCTTACAGAAGAGGAAAATAAGGCTGAGAGAGGTAAATGATTTGCACAGGTTTACACAGCTAGTGGGTCTGAAGCAGGGCTCCTCCCTGCAAGCCCACTCACTACCCTATCCACTAGGTCACCTAGCTACCACTCTATAGTGCTTGAAAGTTACACAGTGCTTCCTGTACCATGACTCTGTGGTCTAGGTAGTGATATATTATTATTGCCATTTCTCAGGTGGGGAAATTGAGGCATAGAGATGCTTTATGATTTTCCCACTGTCATTTAGTGAGTATATGTCAAAGGCAAAATCAGACCAAGGTCTCCTGGCCTTGTACTGAGTCCAATACTTCCTTCACTGTGCTGCACAATGAGAGGACTCAGAATTTAATTAATACCCATGAGTCATATTAAGAACCCTTAGGTGATATGGTTACAAGGGTCATTCTCCAATATTTTAGTATATTAACATATAAAATAATAGGCTATTGTGTAGCAATCATACCCAAATTAAGAATAAGATATTTCTTTTTGCATGAAGAATAATTTTAAAACATATGAGGGCTCTCAAAAACTTAAGGCACTGACCCTCTTTAACATAATTTTAATCCTCTGTTACTATTTTCACTACTTGTCCTCACTTTCCCAGTTTCTTGAGCCCTATTCTAATCCCATTTTTTCCCAACCATGAAAATCTTCTTCCCTCCCCCTGCCCATCCCACATCCTGCTTGAGTCCTAATCCCTAAGGGAATATCCATTTCCAAAGCTAGGACTACTGTGAGTGAAGATATAGTCTAGGCATTTCAAGTTGGAACGCTGAACAAATTTTATCACAAAAACATTATTATCAGTTGTATTTAGATTCTGGGGTACAATTGCTTATATAATTAACTGTAATCATCCTAGTTTTCTGAAAGACATATTAAAAACTGGATTTCTCCTTCCTTATCATTAGAGTTATAACTAGGATCGGGGCAACTGGAACTTTTTCTGAAGGGATGGACATGGAGTCATGGGGATCATCAGCCCATCATCTTCCACTGTACTCATGAATGTGATTGTCTTCCCTCATTGTCCAGCCCCAGTCTGCCAGTGATGTCCTTCTCCCCCTATTAAGGATCTCAGTACTGTCATGTCCCTCTCTTCAGGCATGCCTTTCCCCACCATTGTGCACCAGAATGGACCACCTATATTGTAGCACTTGGTCTTGGGAACTGTTTGTATACTGTTAGTCCTGAAGATCCATGCTATAAGGGAGTACCTAGGATCAGAAGTGATAAGGCCCTGGCAGTGGCATTGAGATATCTCTTCCTTTCCTGGTTTTGGATGTGACTATCACAGCTGCCTCTCAGCAGAGTCATCAGAGAGAGAATGAAATAAGGAAGGTTGTAATGGTAGGTATCTTATTTCTTGCCCACACTTCTCTCCATTGTCAAGTTACCCTTTAGATTATCTTTTAAAAGGATAGTTTGCCCTCTCAATCCATAAAAAAAAATCTGACCAATTTAGCCTTAGAATTCTTCTGTCATCACATTTTCTTCAAAAACTCTTGTCATCTTTAATCCTAGTGCTATTCCATTCTGTGGCTTTTCCTGTCTCCAGCATTATGGTGAGAATTGGCAGTACACAGTTCAGAGTCATAAACATCTTCAGAAGTACCTGGAACAAAGCCAAAGATACAAAGTAAAAGATGGCACTGGTTAGGCCTTATTTCTTCTGAAAACTGGCCTAAGATTTCCTTTTTCTGTTCAATTTAACTCTGCATTCCATTGACAGCTAGCCTTGTTTTATAGCAGGAATTGCTAGCCAGCAAAAAAAATGTTGCCACAAGTCTTGATTTACTGAATTATAAGGAACTCTGAATAATACCACAAGAAGAAAAATAGCTACTTAGGAAAATAAAAAGGCACTGGTAATGAAAGCTAAAAGTTGCTATTAGGTTTAGATCATCCTTGGAAATTAATCATAATATGTATGTTGCAGATATTATATTAATAAGCTCTTGAACACATTGTACGATGAATGGGTAATTCAATATTGCTCCATCATACACTAAATAAATTGTTACTTCTCTCTTGCAAGCAATATGCCATTAGTGACCCATTAAGCTTTTTTCATTAGAAATATATACCAAATGATTTAGGGCTCTTTTATAACATTGATATATAAGTGGTTTTTTGTAAGAACTCCCCTTATGAAGGACTGTTCAAGAAGCAATTCTTTTCAGGCAGATAGTCGGTCTTGAAAAAACACATAATTAACCTTGTCATTGTACAACTAACTCAAGGCTTGTGCCCACTGGTTATCAAAGGATCAGTGTTACCTACAGTAACATAACAGGTGTTCTGCAGGGGTTGGTCCTGGGCCCAGTATTGTTTAACATCTTTATCAATGGCCTGGGTGATGGAATAGGGAGCATGCTTAATAAGTCTGCAGCTGATACAGAGCTGAGTGGGGGTTAGGGTGAGCAAAACCTTGGCAGCACAGCTCATAATTCAAAGAGACCTTGGTGAATGACAGGTCAGTCAGTGACTAATTTTTATTGAACAGCTACTGCTATGTGTAGGGCGTCCTCCTGGAGGCTGGAGAGGCAACATGGTAGAATGAATAGGTATGGGGACGGGGACATAAGACACCAGTGTCCTAATCGTAGCTCTCACATTTACTAGTTGAATAACTCTGGACAAATTAAATTAACTCCCCTCTCTAAATCACCCTTTCCCCATCTGTAAAATAAAGGTAATGATATTTATACTTCCTGCCTCCCAAGGTTTGCTTCTTGTTGTTTTTAATGATAAAAGGGCTTTAAAATTTTGAAGTGCTCTAGAAATGTGTGTAGTTATTACAAAGAGAGTAGAAAAAATCCTCAACTTGGGGACCTTTTACTCTGATTGGGGATAAAGGGAACAAACAAATAAAAGTGTGGCAAGAAAAGTGACCAAGCTACCCACATATACACAAAGAATGACCTCATGGGTCTGTAATGGGATTAGTGCACATGAAGACAGATTGGAACCCATCTGTATCTTAAGGATATTAAGTAACTTTTCCATAACCACTTAGCTAGTAAATACTATAGGTTTTTAACTAAGGTTTTCCTGATTCCATGTTGAGTACTCCATTGACTACAGAAACATTTAGAGAATGTCCTGTACACAGTAGGTGCATAATAAATGACTTATTAAAAATAAGTGACATAATAAATGAAGTTCAATTGAAGATTTAACTCAAATATTACAGAGCTGATGGGAGTAATTGAGATAAATGAAGTTCTAGAAGGTATTTCAGTAAAACTCAGTAAAGATTAATCTGAAACCAAATGCTTTGATACCTTTAAAGTATTCTAAGACTTTGGGACACCCTGTATAAGGTACAGAAGGTCATGGTTTAGCACAAGGAGTGCAGAGAGTGTGCTAAGAATAAGGGAGTGGTAGGATCAAACAGAATGACATACGTTAAGGACAAGGGTAGAGACGGACATCTGAGAATGCAAGATAAACTCTAGAAATGCAAACAGTGGCAAAACAAGAGATAAACAGAGGAGAAAAATGTAAGTCTCATAGTATATAATAAGCTGACCATGATGATGTAGTTAAATCCAAGAGCATGCTATTAGGATGAAAAAATATGGCTTTTTAGACACTGTGATATCTTTTATTCACTGATTATTTTTAACTCAGAAGGAATTAGGTAGATTAGAAAGGGATCTTTCATATTTTCTATGCAATAGACAAAATAGGGGTATGAAGCATTTGAAATTGGTGTAGTAGGAAGCCACAAGAACACAAAGAATTATTTGATATGAGTCAGAAGCATGACATAGTAACCAAGATGTACTCTCAGATTGCATTAGGACAAACACAGTGTCCAGGAATAAGAAAGTGATAATCCTTTTCTACTCTACCCTGGTCAGACCACATCAAAAATATGACATTCAGTTTAGGGGGTGTAATAATCTCAGGTCTGTAGTAATCTGGAGGAGGGCAATTAGAATGATGAAGGGCCTCAAGATCATGCCATATGACAATCAGTTGAAGGAAATGTGAATGTTTGGCTCAGATAAGAGAAGGCTAAGTGGGGCCATGATTGGTGCCTTCAATATGTAGAAGGATGTCACGTGGAAGATAGATTGGGCTTTTGTGGGTCCCAGGGAACCCAATTAAGAACAATGGATTTGAATAAGCAAAAAGGCAAATTGAGACTTGATATCAGGGAAAATTTCCTACCAGTTAAAGCTATCCAAAAACTTAATGGCATGACCCACGAGGAAGAGGGGCCTCTTGCTAATAGATTCTATTCTGTTCTCCATCTGAAATAATGATTTCTTGGTGATTCTGTTACAGGGGAGATTCTTATTCGTATACAAGTTGGGCTCAATGGCCCCTTCCAACTCTGAACTTTTGTGATTCTGTGATTCTTAATGGAATGAAGACTTTACATCAGTCTACACTGACTGTGAAGGTCCTCCAGAAAGGTGGAGGATACTTCTTCAGGAATGGTCATTAAAAATAGGAAGGGAGGCCTTTTTTGGTTCCTGGCTTCCAAGATGACCAAGAAGAGGAGGAACAACGGGCGCGCCAAAAAGGGCCGCGGCCACGTGCAGCCCATCCTCTGCACCAACTGCGCCCGCTGCGTGCCCAAGGACAAGGCCATAAAGAAGTTCGTAATCCGCAACATCGTGGAGGCCGCGGCTGTCAGAGACATCTCCGAGGCCAGTGTCTTCGACTCTTACGTGTTGCCCAAGCTGTACGTGAAACTGCATTACTGTGTGAGCTGTGCGATCCACAGCAAGGTGGTGAGGAACCGCTCCCGGGAGGCTCGCAAGGACCGGACGCCCCCGCCCCGCTTCAGACCTGCAGGTGCTGCCCCCAGACCCCCTCCAAAGCCCATGTAAAGAGCTGTCTGTCCATCAACATTCCTGAACCAATTAGAGGAAAATAAAATGGTTGGTCTATCTTAAAAAAAAAAAAAATAGGAAGGGAGGACAGAGAGATAATAGAAAGAGCCTTGGGTCAGGAGTAGGGAGACCTAGGATCCAGTGCCAGCCCTGTGTGACTTTGGGAAAGTATTCCTATCTCCAGGTTTCTTTTCCTCCTCTGTAAAATGAATGGGTTAGCCTAGATGACCTCTAGGCTCATTTCCACCTCTAAAGTTCTGTAATTTGAATGTCATCTGACTGGGGTGTGGTCTGTCCAAGAATGCTCCAAGATAGCCTTTTGACTGTTGATTCTATTCTCCATCTGAAATTTGCTTGCCATGGAAAAACCCACACACAAACAATCCAGAAGACTGCTATGTGTTCATTCCCTAAGCTGCAACCCCTGCCACTCCCCTAAACTCAGGCAGTCTCCTTCACTAGAAACTCAAAATCCAGCATCAGCTGTTCACCACTCAGATGAGTAATGCTAGACTAAGTGTCTTTTAGCCTTTCATCATCGCTTGCTGTTCTCTGTTGTAGGTTGCAGAGGGACACTAGCAGCAGCTACATGGTGGAAGAACTTCACAGCAAACCCTGTAGCACTGATGATTCCCAAACTTTCCATCAATCTACTTGCTTTCACTTTTTATTGCTTGGTCTCTTTTCATAACTCACACTCTCTGCATGACATGTTTTTTGGTTTTTTTTTTTCCTCTCAGGTCACTCTTGAAATGTATTGCCATGTTTGTAAAGTTTGGACTCAACCACTTTTTACTTTTGATATACTCAGACTTTAGGGGTCCCCTTTTGCCTCTATGATAAAATATAAACTATTTTGTTTAGCTTTTAAATCTTTTTACAAGTCAGTCTGAAGATGCCTTTCTTATTTCTTTCTTTTAAAATTTTTAAAAGAGGGGGAAAAATTTAAAACTTATGGAAGTAGATGTTGAAAACTAAAAATAAATGAATTAACTTAAAGCTCTTTTAAAAAAATTTTTATATTTGTTTTTAACATTATTTTAATTTTTGAGTTCCAAATTCTTTCCCTCCTTCCAGCCCCTCCATTACTCATCTAGAAGGCAAGCAACATGATACCCATTATACATGTGAAGTCATGCAAAAGATATTTTTTTATGTTAGCCATAAATTAAGAAGGTAAAAAAACAAAATCTCTCTCTGGAAGCAAATAATATTTTTCATCATGAGTCCTTTAGACCTGTCATGGATCATTGTATTGATCAGAGTAGCTATGTCTTTTATAGTTGATGATTGTTACAGTACTGCTGTTATTGTGTACAATGTTTTCTTGGCTCTGCTCACTTAACTTTGCATCAGTTCATATAAGTCTTCCCAGGTTTTTCTGAAACCATCCTACTCATCATTTCTTATTTCTTTCTTTTTGTTTTTTTTTTTAAGCAATTGGGGTTAAGTAACTTGCTCAAGGTTACAGGGCTAGTCATTATTTATGTGTGGGTGCTCATTTTCTGAGGCCAGATTCAATCTCAGGTCATCCCAACTCCGAGGCTGGTGCTCTTATTCACTGCGCCACCTAGCCGCCCCATTTCTTATTTCTTATTGTTCAATCATTTCTGACTTTTTGTGACCCCCTGGACCATATCATACCAGGCCCTTTTATCCTCCACTATCTCTTGAAGTCTGTCGAAATTCATATTTGTTTCCATGCTACTATGTATCCATCTTATCTTTTGCCATCCCCTTTTCCTTTTGCCTGTAATCTTTTCCAATATCAGAGTCTTCTCCAATGAGTCCTGTCTTTTCATTATGCGACCAAAGTATTTAATTTTCAGCTTCAATATTTGATCTTCTAATGAATAGACTGAATTTTAAGTATTGACCAATTTGATCTCCTTGATTTCCAGAGGACTCTTAAAAGTCTTCTCCAACACCACAATTTTAAAGTGTCAATTCTACAGCACTCTGCTTTCTTTATAGTCATTACATAGTCTTACAGCCATAAATTGCTACTGGACAAACCATGGCTTTGATTATATGGATTTTTGTTGACAAAGTGATGTCTTTGCTTTTTATGCTGTCCAGATTTGCCATAGCTTCCCTTCCAAGGAGCAAGTGTCTTTTAATTTCATGGCTACATTTGTTATCTGCAGTCATCTTTACTCCCAAGAATATAACATTTGATACTACTTCCATTTCTTCTTCCAAAATCTCAATTTTTTGATGTTAAGCTTTAAGTCAACTTTTACACTTTCCTCTTTCACTGTCATGAAGAGGTTCCTTAATTCCACTTCACTTTCTGCCTTCAGATTGTATTCTCTGCATATCTGGGATTGTTGCTGTTTTTCCCAGCAACCTTGATTCCAGCCTTTGGTTCATCCAGCCTAGCATTTTGTATGATACACTCTACATATAAGTCAGATAAATAAATAAATAATAAATACTCCTTTTCCAATCTTAAGCCAATTAGTTATTCCATGTTTGGCTCTAACTGTTGCTTCTTGGCCCATATAGGTTCCTCAGGAGACAAGTAAGATGATTTGGTATTCCCATTTCTTTGAGGACTTGTCATACTTCGTTGTGATCCACACAGTCAAAGGCCTTAGTGTAGTCAGTGACGATCCCATTTTACAGATGAAGAAGCTGAAGCAGGTTAATAGAGTTTAAGTGCCTAGCCCAGGGTTACATAGCTCCTTGAGGTCAAGGACTGATCCATTTTTGTCTTTGTATCTCAGCACCTAGCTCAGTGTCTGACTCTTAATAAGTAGTTAATATATGCCACCCCTGATTTGAAACTCAGAGGACTCAAACTCCAATCTCAACCATTCTCTACTCCTTTCTTTCTAACTAACACCCACTTTCTAAGCTAACACCCACAAAACACAAACTTACTACAACTCTTGGCCCTCTTTTCATGTCACCTCTTTTACAGAAGCCAGGATAGCCCCTGACATTCCTCCCGTCTTTCCTCTCCCCCCATATTCTTCCAGCATTTGGTATTTCTTGATGCTCCTTAGTACCCAGGTGGAATTACAATGACTTGCTTTTCCTGATCCTCTGAGTTGCTAGTACCTACCC
This sequence comes from Gymnobelideus leadbeateri, assembly GCA_011680675.1. Classification (NCBI taxonomy): domain Eukaryota; kingdom Metazoa; phylum Chordata; class Mammalia; order Diprotodontia; family Petauridae; genus Gymnobelideus; species Gymnobelideus leadbeateri. The sequence goes on along the minus strand of WOXC01004513.1, from coordinate 62,080 downwards.
TCCCAAATTACTTTATATCTATTTTGCATATATTGGAAGTTCCAAAAGTCCTACTGTAGTTTTCAGTTTTCATAGGTTTAAAGATCACTAGGACATTTGGGATACCTTGAATATTTTGTATAAAGACATATATGTGTGTGTATGTGTGTGTGTACATGTGAGTGTATACACACACATTGTATCCTTTGACTAAGATTGTAGGATTCTCAAGGGCAGGAATTGTATAGTTTTGTCTGTGTATCCCCCACACCTACTATAGTGCCTGGCACACACTAGGTACTTTAAAAGAACTTGTTGAATTTATTTGAATTAAATTACTTCCTTGTGCAGCCATGTTTGTCACAGTAGGAGACAAGGAAGTCATCCCATGGAATGTCAAGTACCTCTATGACTCCCTTTCAGCTTTGCAACATTTCAAACCCTAGCCCGAAAGGAAAAAATGAACAAATAATTACAAAAACAAATAAACGCAGGAATTAAAATGAATGAACAAACAAATAAAATAATATTTTTATTGAACTTTAAGGTTTACAATGTGCAAGAAAGATTATTATCTTCATTTTACAAACAAGAAAACAGGCAGACAGAAATCAAGTGACTTGTCCAGGTTCACACAGCTAGCATGTGTCTGAAACAGGATTTGAAGTCATGTCTTTCTGACTCCAAGTTCATCTCTCTATTCACTATCCCATGCAACTGCCTAAACAGCTACATTAATCATTTATATGAACCAAGGTAAAATGTAAATTATTGTGTTTTGTGTGTGTGTGATTAGCCAAATCAGAAGGTTTTTCTTCTGCTACAGATCATTCATAGCTGAATTTTGTTCAGCTCTCACTCCAAACCAGATGGTACAATGTGGCGCTATGCTAAATACATGTATTTTCCTGCCAAATGAGTGAGAAGTGAGATGCATTCTAGTAGTAACAAACTAGAGTGGGGGGGCAAAAGGACCATTTGGCTTGCTCTCTTTAGCCATTCCACTATGACAGCTGGTACACTGTTTCTGATTAGTAAGACTTTTCCAGCACACCTAGAGGAAAAAAAAAGAAAGCAATTTGCTTAGAATTATCTGTGGCTGAATGCCCCCATCTCTTCCTCTTTCTATTGGGAACTGAAGGCAAATGGGAGAAAGGAAAATCGGATGCAGGGTACAGCTGCTGATGGTGCCTTGCAGATGGTGCCAGCCAATTTACAAAAGACTTTTGTTTTCAGGCACTGTCTAAAGATGACAGATGCTTCTGCATATAGCCCAATAGACTAATGGAATAAATGCTGTTTATGATTCATTGGGAGATTATAGCTTCTCACCCTTCAGAGCAGTAAAACGACAGTGGATTGTGGGTGTGGTGGGGCACCTATTCAAGGATCAAATAACTGCCCTGGCCTGGCTGTATAGAAGAAGAAATGGAATCCTTGGAATGATTAATATGGTATATGGACCCACCTGTGGGATCTAGTCACATTTACTATTATATTAAACCAGCCTAGCAAACAAAGAGTTTTTAAAAGTCTTTTTTAAAAGTTGCGGATGACTAACAAATTCAGTCTATTGCATTTGCATCTCCTGGCCCAAATCTGCAAATGCCAGCCTGCTCTTCCTCCTTTCTATCTTTTTAGCTTAAAAAAAATCATTTCTTAGGAAATTAAATCAAACCTCTTCTTGTAAGAGAGAAAATACACATGGAGCACCTTCATACAGAGTTTCCCTTGAAAACGACAAAATACTGAGGAACTAGAAAGAAGAGGTCAAGTGTTGATTCACTTTCCCTTAGGGTTTTCATTAGGTTTTTTTTTAATCAATTTTTATTTCCTTCATGATTCCCACGTTTCTTTTGCTTGTAAAGAGAAAACAGTGGGCTCATTTATAAAATGCTATTCTATCTGGAGAGAATATTCATTCATCCTTTTCTCCTTCAATGTATATACCTTGATTTATCTTTAATATTCATTCATTCAGCAAGTATTTATTTTTAAAATTTTATGCATTTTTGTTTTTTAACATTCACTTTTATAAGATTTTGAGTTCTAAACTTTTTATACCCTCCATCTTTTCTCTCCCGACGGCATGCAATCTGATATGGGCTATACATGTCCTATCGTAGCAAACATATTTCCACATTAGTCATGGCTTGAAAGAAGAACTAGAACAAAAGGGGAAAACCACAAGAAATAACAAACAAACAAAAAAGAAAATAGTATCAGCAAGTATTTAAGCATCTACTTTGTGACTGGTGCTATGTTAGGATGACAGTGGATACTCCTTTTTCTCTACTGAGGAGATACAACAAATACAAGGATAGTTAAACACAAAGTAAATGTAAACATCCACGTTGATTAAAAAAAACATTGGTGTTTGAAATAATTATTTCTATCAGTATGGCTGAGGAGGTCCTCAGAAAGTAAGACTGCATAGTATTTTAGATCAGGTATGAAATGACCCAGACAGTATGGCAGGGTTGGATAGTATTGGGCTTTATCTCAGAAAGAACTTGGGGCTTGAATCATGTCTCAGATACTTACTAGTTTTGTGGACCTTGGAAAGTTTTTAAAGTGCCTTGGTCACTTGTGACTTGTAGTAAACTAAATTCTCACACTAGTGGCTCCTAAGCAGCTAGGTGGTGATGTAGTCGGTAAGAGACCTGAGTTAAAATACTGCCCGAGACACTTATTAGCTGTGTGACCCTGGGTAAGTCTCTTAACCTGTGTTTGCTTCAGTTTCCTCACCTGTAAAATGAGAATAATGATAACATCTACCTCACAGGATTGTTGTGAGGATAAATTGAGGTCGTTTGTAAAGTGCTTTGCAAACCTTAAAACACTATGCATATACAATTATTGTTATTCTGTTTGCTAATGAAATCTCTATATCCTTTGTATTATAAGACAAAAAAGGGTTATGTTATTAGATCATGTGATTGAGTGCTAAAAACCCATTCTTCTCTTTTTACTGTTGTTGTTTTTCCTTCATTCTTGAAGAAGACCATGACATCAAGGAGGTGATGCCATGACTTGCAAGTTTACTGTCAAGGAAATTGAGACCCAGTGAAGAGTAGTGACTTGTAAAAGGTCATACAACTAGGATTATATAGCATAGCCAGAATCCTGTCCTAGTTTTATTTCCATGGTCCTGCTCCACATACAATCTGAATTTGTATAGACATCTTCCAGATTGTTCTCATCTAAAATTCTCCCATGGAGTTGCTATTAGATGACTATGGGCCTATGCAAAGAACTTTGACATTATGTGTACAGCAACATCTACATTGACAACATACAATACAAGGTGTAGACTTTTTTGTTTGCCAAATAAAAACCAAAGTCATTTTTATTTAAAACCAACAGCCTGCCCAGCCTGAGAAAATAACATGAAACCATCTATATGTTTATTAAGCCAACAGAACAAATCTGTTTTTGTTCTAAGGCATGTCAAGGTAGGCATCCCTTCCCAAAATGTAATAGATTCCACTTATGAAAACCCACTTATTAATTAACCTATGGGTTTGACAGGATAAGAAGAAGAGAAAGGATGATTCTTTGAAATGCTTTTTGAGTGTCCTATAAATTGCTGGCTGACTCACTTCCTGTTCTAGTTTTTTTTTTTTTTTTTTCCACTAGAGTGGGTCCACCCTTTGAAAAATCACCATGTTGTGGTCTATATACCGGAAAGGTGCCCTTAAAGAGAAATGAATTTGTGAGTCTTCAGAACATCTCTGAACCTGATGTTTCTCTGATACATAAGACTGACTGAGCAGAAACAAGGCAGCTCCAATTGCTTACCAAGTTGTGATAGTGTCTTCCAAACAAGGAAAAGGATCCGAGCAGGGAAGACAGTAAAGATGGGCATTGAGTTTCAGCCAGTGAGGGAGAACCTATGGGATCCCTGGTTTCAAGTTTATTTTGGCATCTTTCCCTCTCCCTCAGTTTAAGATGGTCAGGGAGGTACATTAATTCTTTAGGCCATTAGGTACTGCTCACGGAAATATTACAGTCTCACTGCTACATGGTACAACAGACATGCATAAGTACATTTCACTCCCAAACTCCTAACAGGAGATATTTGGGTTCTTGAGACAAAGCAGGTATGTATACGTATCAGGACATGTGTGCTTCTACATTTCCACTAATGGGAAGACAAGTAAAATGTTAAGTTGTGTACATCTCTGCAATGAAACCAAGCAAATCATTTCTTGGAAAAGTCTGTGATGGAAAGGTGTAGTTTAAGTTCAGGGCCTGAGAACAGCACAGAATTAGAATCCAAATGTCTGGGCCTTTGTTGTATAACATAATTATTTGTATGTTCTCATCTCCTTTACTACATGGTAATTTCTGTGATGTCAGATATTATGTCTTATTAAAAAAAACCTGGCATAGAGTTTTGTACATTTTAGGAATTTAATTTATATTTCAGGAAGGGAGGGAGGAAGAAAGGAAGGAACACAGGGATGGAGGAAGGAAGAAAAGGAAGGAAGGAAGGGGAAAAGCAAAGGAGGGAGGAAGAAAGGGAGAAAAGGAGGGAGAAAGGAAAGAGGAAGAAGGAATGGAGTTAGGAAAAAAGGGACAGAAGGAGATAAGGAAGGGAGAGAAGTGTGAAAGAGGGAGGAAGGAAAGTAGAGAAAGCAAAGAAGAAAGGATGAGAGTGAAAGAGAGAAGGAGGAAATAAGGAAGACAAGCAGGGGAAGAGAGAAAGGAAGGAAGGGAGTTAGGGAGGAAGGAAGAATGAAAGCAAGGGAGGGAGGGAGGAAGGAAAGATGAGAGGAGAAAGGGATGGAGTTAGGAAGAAAGAGACAGAAGAAAAGGAAGGGAGAGAGGGATGGAGGAAGGAGGAAAGGAGGTAGAGAAAGCAAAAAAGGAAGGACATGTGAAAGGGAAAGAGGGAAGGAGTAAAAAGGGAGACAAGTGGGGAAAGAGAGAGGGAGGAAGGGAGTTAGGTGGAAAGAAGGGTGAAAGCAAAGGAGGAAGAAAGGGAGAGAAGGAGGGAGGAGAGGAAGAAAGAAAAGGAAAGGGAGGGAGTAGAGAGAGAGGAAGAAAGAATCAGAAGGGAGAAAGAAGGGAGAGAAGGAAGGAGGAGGGAAGGAAGGAAGGAAAGAAGGAAGGGGCAAATCTGTCTCCATCACTGAGTCATGAACTATACATTAGAACTCTGTGGAGTGATGGCTGCAGAGATACAAGTCCTGGGTTGCCTTGCCCCTTACTATTTGGGCAACCTTAGGCAAGCCCCTTAACATTCTAGGCCTCACCTCTAAAGTAAAGGACTTCCAAGCTCCCTTCCAGTTCTAAATCTAGGCTCCTATGATCTGAAGCAAATCACTAAATGTCTCCTTTGCTAGAGTTGTAGAAACATTTCCCCAGGTATGAAAAACTTCATTTCTAATAATGAAAAGGAAACAAAGGGGAAATACAATCTCACTCCTTCATAGAACTGAAGGGTAATTTAACTAATGAACTAAAGGAAAGGCAGCTTATTGACACTGATTTGAAGTAACATTGTCACTGTCACCTCTGAGAATAGAAGACCTTTTGTAGATAACCTTGTCATGACAGGGTACAGTAGGTAGCACTGGCCCCATGAAACTGAAACTCACATTCTAGGCGGCTGGGTGACAATCACAATGCCAGTCCCTAGTGTACTTGGTAATCCTGAATAAATGCTGTGACTTCAAATATGAAAATTTGAAAGTTCAGTCCATTTATCAATTCTTCTTTCATAGCTTAGCCTAAGATATGTTTTAAAAAGTTGTTTCTACACAAACCAGCATCTGGGGAATTTGAGTTTGGATTTCATTCCAAGCTTAGTTAGATGGACAAATGTGCATTTTCTACAGCTGACAGAAACTGGCAGCTCTGGAGGATTTCCTTTCCAAGTTTCCACACTTAACCTGTTAAACAGGTTTTAGTAAGTTAGAAAGATCCGACAAAGACAGCTTTTGTCTGTCACCTACAATAGCTTCATTTTACTATGGTTCATTTTGGTATCACCATTCTTTGGCAAGAGTCCTCATTGACAAAAACTGAATTAAAATATGGCTTGTTAGTTTTAAATTTTTTTTCACCTGCACATCAAATCTGTTAAAATACAAATGATTTTTATTTGAAGACTACTTCAAATGAAAGTAATAGTCATTCTTTTAATGAAGGAATTAGCCATTTATAATAAAATCTTCCTAATAAAACATGCAAAACCATCTGAAGAATATTGCAAACAATTATTTTGCTATCGTTTTTAATAATAGCCTTGTTGACTTCTGTAGGACTTTTAAAGCCTTATAAAACCACTTTCCTCATAACCACCCTGTGAGGTATACAGTGAAAGCTTTATTCTCTCCATTTTATATATGGAAAAACTGAGGCTCAGCAAGGTTGAATGACTTGCCTATTCCAGTCACACAGTTCATAAGGTATTCAAATTCAGTTCCTTCAGTTTTGATTCGAGGGATGGCTCTGTACTTCTTTGCATGGTAGCATAAATGATATCCTTATCTCTGGAGACCAGACTATTGCACTATTTCTCATTGGAGACTGTATTTGCACAATTATGCCTTTCTTTCTCAATATCTTCAACGTCCCCATTCCACTGGCCCCTATATTTCTACTTTCAAACCTCAGTAGTTTTCTTATATCTTTAAAAATGAATCACTTCATGCTGAAATACTATCAAAGAGCACAGGATTTGGAATTGGAGAAGTCGGATCTCCAAGTGCCAGCCTTGCCACTTATTAACTGCTAACCTCAAGTGAATTGTTTAACTCTTTTTGTCTCAATTTCCTCATTCTTCCCAATGGGGTTAATAATATTTATACTACCAACCTACCTCATAGGAAAGCACTTTGTAAATATCAGATATCTCTGAATGAATTATTATTTTTCAAAGCCACCATCCAAGTTGTCCCCTTCCTTTCAGTGTCAGATTTCATATAGAATATGTAGTCTTTACCTGCAATATCAACTTCATAGCTACCTGTTCTCCTCTTTACCTACTCTAATCTGGATTCTCACTCCATCACCTTACTAAATTTATTTTCTATGACACCAGTGACTGCCTTCTAGTCAAATACAGTTGTCTTTTGAAAAATTTCTCATTGTCCTCAAGTGCCCTGTAATTTGACACTGTTAACCATCCATTCTTAATTCATCCTTTGGTGTTTGAGAAAAGTCACCATCATTCTTGGTTCTCCTCCTATACTACTCTTTGCTCATTTCTCCATTTCTTTGACTGGTGTTTCATGCTTACCCAATCTCTACCTCTAAACATCCTTTTATCTCTGCTCCCACTACCCCCCTACCATAGTTATTCTTTTTGTCTATTCTCACAGCCTCTGTGCTGATGACTTCCAACTCTTTATTTCCAAATCTGACATCTGCATGCTATGCTTGATCTAGCCACTAATTTGTGGATAGGAAATGTAGTTTGTCTTCAGAAGCAGAAGGAAAACATCATTCAGGTTTCTGCTTTGCTTCAGTCATTGAAGACCTAGATGCAGAAAATCCTTCTATGGATGATACCAATATACCTAATAATATGTGTCTAAGGTTACAGACCAACAATTTGCCCTGAAATGTAGTTTGGTAAGGGAATTAGCACAGCATTAGAAGTACAAACCTAAGCCAAACCAAAATCCTTTGCAAATTTCCCTCCTCTTTGAAGCCTACAGTAATTACCATTACCCTGAATACTTCCTTGCTTATTGCCTTTAGGCCTGACCTGTTGTGGTTACTCCCAAGCAGGATGTAAGCACCATGAGGGTAGAGGGTGTAGTCTCTTTGACTCTGTAATCTCAACCCTAGCTTGGTGCTTGGTGCTTAATAAGTTTTTATTGAATTGAGTTGAATTAGCATCTTATCTTGTACATGCCTATGTTTTCTGGTTGCTTACTACTTGCATGACCTATCTCTCCAACTAGATTACAAACTTATTTGAGGGTCAGGATACGTTGGTATCTCCATATTGGCTCAGCATTCAAGAACTATGAATAGATGTTCTAAGTTTTTATTATATTGGTAAATTACACTATGAAACACACTGGGAACAGTTATAATAACAAGAGTGGTAAATTATGGCAAATGCCAGGCATCCTTCTACTTAATTAGCATATTATTTATGTGAAATACATTGATAAAACTATTTTATAAAAGAGAAACATCAGAAGAACCTAAGGAAGGGAAGAAAGAAAAATGGAAAATCAAGTACATTTAAAGAGAAATCAATTATCTTGACAAATAGCATAATTTTGTGGAATCGCAGAATGTGAGAGAGTTAGAAGGGCCTTCAGTGGACAAATAGTCCTACCCATGCTTGAACATGAATCCCCTCTAGAACATGCTTAAAGACCTTTAATAAGAGAGAGACCATAATCTATTTAGACAGCCCATTCCACTTTGGGTAGCTCTAAAACTGTTATATAGAATTTATTTTTGTTATATTTAGCATAACATTTGCTCTTCTCTCTGCCTTCTGCTTATTTGTTGTTCCTGAGTATACAATCTAGGTCCTTGTAGAACAGGTTTAGTAGAAACTGCCTTAGGACAGTCTTTCAAATGCTTAAAGGTGCCTATCCTGTATCCTTAAGTCTTTTTTGCCCCCTCCAGGTTAGACCTCCCCAATTCTTTCAACTGATCCTCATATGTCATGATATTAAGGCCTTTTCCTATCCTGTCTATTCTCTACTATATGCTCCCAGCTTCTTAATGGGCACTTACTAAGATGTTTTATGGCATTAGAGGGCCATCATATTGTAGCTAGGTTATATTATTAGCAGTCATTGAGAGAATGGTGCCTATAGATGCTTACAATATCACAAAGAACCTAGTTTTTATACCACCTCTGATGTTTACTCTCTCTGTGATGCTGGACAAATTATTTAACTATCCCAAGCCTCAATTTACTCATCTGTAAAATAAGGAGTTTGAACTAGATATGCTGCAAGTACATTCCAGCTCTAGAGCTCTGATCCTATGGTGCTATGATAAAATAAAGTCACTAAAGAATGACTCTATTGCTTTACGGTGATTTGGAAACAACTGGGGATTCATACAGTTATTGTTTGACTAATGAAGGTTATGGTCATATTGATGAAAGTATGGATCCCTGAAGTATTTGACAATAATTGTGGTAATGATCAATCAGTTACTCCATCTGTAAGTACTTAGAACACGTGCTCTACAGAGCACTCTACTAGCACTGTCCTAGGGGATGTTGGAGATTGAAAAGAAGTATAAGATATGGCCCCTATCTTCAGGGAGAAGTCTAGCTGGAGAGATACAACTAATGTGTATGAAACAAGTGGGGAACAACTTTAGACTAAACTGGGTACATTAGGAATTCAAGGATAAGAGAGCTCAGTAAAAACTGATGTCATAAAGGAAGTCTTCATGGAAGATCAAAATCTAGACCTACAAGAGATTTTGGAGGCCATCTAGCCCAATACCCTCATTTTATAGAAGGGGAACCTGAGACCCAGGGAAGTGAAATGATTGAATCAAGCTCTGACAAGTAGTAAGCCTCTGTGGTGGGATCTAAATCCAGACCCCTTTACTCCAGAGCCAGTGCTCTTTCCATTGTATCTCACTGGAAGGGCTTCAACTGAGTCTTAAAAAGACTTGTAAGAGTCCCCTGAGTTGGGGCGGCTAGATGGTGCAGTGAGTAAGAGCTCTGGCCCTGGAGTTGGTACAACCCAGGATCGGTCCCGGCTTCAGAAAATGAGCACCCACACATAAATAATGACTGGCCGTGTAACCTTGAGCAAGTTACTTAACCCCAATTACTTTATTAAAAAAAAAAAAAGAGTCTCCTGAATTTATGTAAACTTTATCTGTTATATAATTCAGTAAAGATTAATAGGTTACCATTAGTTAAATATTAATCATTCTAATAATAATTGTCAGTGGAAATAAAGTCCTTTGTAAATTGTAAAGCCTTATACAGATGCAAAGTACTATGTCTTATCTCTAAAATGGGGATAATGACTGCATCTACTTCCCAGGTTTGTTGTGAGGATAAAATGAGATGATATATGTAAATTGCTTTGCAAAACTTAAAGCACTATGTAAATGCTTACTACTACTACTACTACTACTACTACTACTAACTACTACTACAGTTGCTGCTGCTGCTACTATTACTATTATATCACACCTGGTAAATTTTAAACTCTATGAAAGCGGGGGCTATGGAAATTATTCATACTTATATAATGATTTAAGGTTCACATTAGTGTTTTCTTTATAGTAACCCTGTCAATTATCAATATATCCATTCTATAGATGAGGAAATTGAGGATCAGAAAGACTTGCATAGGGTAAAACTAGGGTAAGTGTTGGAGTTAGGACTTTAACACAGATTCTTCCAACTCCAAGTCCTGTGTGCTTTATATTAGGTCATGTTTCCTTATGCTTTATACATAATAGGTTTTAGGGTGAATAAATTGTAATAATAACACTATGCATGCATTTAATGGGCCTACATTTTTTAAAAGTCACTACATACTCCATGCCAAAACAGTGCTTGACATGCAGTCTGTCAATGAGCGCTTATTGAAATTGGATTGAATTCTTACATGACAACTCTGAGCTAAGCAGAGCAGATATTATTCCCATTTTACTGATGATGAAACAAAAAATCTGAATAAGAAACAGTTGTTTCTGTTTCATTATGCATATTATAAACATTCATAATAGCCAATGTTTCTGAAGTGAAGTAAGTGCTGTTAGAAGTCAACAGGATTCTGGAACTGAAGCCTAATGAGGGTTTGTGTATTTTCCCTTTCATCCACCTCTTTGTTTTGAATAACCAGGAAATAAAAGTTGTATCTGCCCCAAGGAGGTGAGCCGATGGAAGAGATTAGAGGCAGATCTGGTAGGGGTAGAGCAATGACAGCTGGGTGAAGCAAGAGATCCGGAGAACTCCAGAAGAGGGTTTCTTAACCTGACGTTCATGAACTTGTTTTATTTCTCATTTTTTAAAATATAAAATTTCATTTTTCTTTAAGATGTTTTCATAACTGTGTTTCAATGTAGTTGGTTTCTTTTGTAATTCTCTGTATTTTATTTTTATGCATTTAAAAACCTGAGAATGGGGGCGGCTAGGTGGCGCAGTGAATAGAGCGCCGGCCCTGGAATCAGAAGGACCTGAGTTCGAGCCGGCCTCCGACACTTAATCCACAAACAAAAACCTAGCCGTGCAACCTTGGGCAAGTTACTTATACCCTAAAGGGGCCGCTAAGTGGCGCAGTGAGTAGAGCACCGCCTCGGACTTTGGATGACCAGATCAGATCCGACCTCAGAAAATGAGCACCCACGCATAAATCAAATGACTAGCCGTGTAACCTTGAGCAAGTTACTTAACCCCAATTGCTTTAAAAAAAATAAATAAATAAAATAAAATAAAATAAAAACCTGAGAATGGCTCAGTTGGTTTCCTCTGATGGTCAAAGGGGTCCATGAAATAAATAAGATTAAGAATCCCTGTTCTGGATGTTTCCTCTTGTCTTTTATTGAAATAAGTTCCAGAAACACTCATCAAATTTTGATACTCATGCTTATTTTACTTGAACAACTTGTGGACCAGGAATGCTCTGAAGAATGCTGGAAAGTTAGAGGGAAAGTGAGGGAGAAAAAGGGATCCCCACACATACCCCTAGAGCCTGGTCAGGAATGGGACCCTGCAGCCTCGAGGCTACATGTGGCCTTTGAGATCCTTGGATGCAGCTTTTTGACTGAATCCATGTTTTTTGGAGCCAATCTGTGAAGTCTGGATTCTTTCAAAGGGCCACACTTGAGGACCTAGAAGGCCACATGTAGCCTTGAGGCTGCAGGTTCCCTACCCCTGGGACTGACAATGAGAAACCAGCTAAAAGAGGACTTGAATTGTTGGAGGATGCTTCATTAGGACCTTAAGTGACTTGGTAACTTACAATTTTAGGACTCATAGCTTTCTAAGGGTCTCTGTTATTTCTTTCTCCTTTTAATAAACCTTTTTTCCCCTTGATAATATTGTGGACTATGTTCTCATAAGGAGTAAATCCTTCTCAGTATACCAGATAATATAGCATTTCCCTAGGTTTCCTGGATGGGGTCTATGAGACAAGAGAACCTCCATCTCTAATAATCTATGATTTATTCAGCTCCTCAATTAGAGCTAGTCTATGATTCTAGAACAGGGTGTTTTTGTTTTTGTTTTTGTTTTTGCTTTTTGGAGGGCAATTGGGGTTAAGTAACTTGCCCAAGGTCACACAGCTAGGTTTTTTTTTGTTTGTGTGTGTTAAGTGTCTGAGGCCGGATCTGAATTCAGGTCCTTCTGAACTCCAGGGCCAGCACTCTACTCATTGCGCCACCTAGCTGCCCCTAGAACAGGGACTCTTAATGGTGTGTGTGTGTGTGTGTGTGTGTGTGTGTGTGTGTGTGTGTGTGTGTGTGTGTGTGTGTGTGTGATGGAGACTTCTGGCATTCTGGTGAAATTTATGGATCTGTTCTCAGAATAATATTTTTAAATGCAAAAAATAGCATATAGATAGATACCAATTATGTTGTGATATAGTTATCACTCTGTATGTGTGTATATACTTATACCTAGTTTACAGACCCCAAGTTAAGAGGCCCTGGCCCAGAGACTTGTGGCTTCAGGCTGTCTTTTATCCCAAGTCAAGGAGAGCCTCTACTGACCTATAGAAGTCTTTCAAAGATTGTGATGGATAATGGTGGTGCCTCTTGTCCCCTTTGTAACAGCTCTGCTATGTTATTGCCTTGCTGTGGAAGAATGCTGCTTAATCCTTCAGTGGAGTATTTGAAACAATTTCTCTTCTGGAAGGACAGAATGAAATCTCTATTAGAAATTTAAGATGAAATGCTTAGCACAGTGCCCTGTACCAAGTGGGCACTCAATAGATATTTGTTGAATGAATGAATAGATGAATGGATTGATGGAAAAGTTTTAAAAATGACTATCAGAGGATTTTGCTCTTTCTTGACATATTCACAGAACATATGAGCACATTTATGAATAGGGACTTGGCGGAGATCCCACGTATTCTTTTGTCAGATCAAAATAAGCTGTTTGGCACAGAGGATAAAGAGTTGGCTTGGGAGGCCTGGGTTCAAGTTCAGCCTCTGACACATGCCAGCTGTGTGACCCTACACAAATCGTTAACCTGTCAGTGTTTTATGCAACTAAGACTTTAAGTTGTACGCAAGGCACAAACACACTGGTGGAGGGAGATTCCTCTTCCAGAAGTTTCCTATACCTATGGCATCATAGATCTAGCCTCAGCTCCAAAGTCAAAATCAAATCAAATGTGCAGATATTTATGGATCAGCAGAGTCATGACAAGGCAGTTGTGTGCCCTGGAGCAGGGTGAAAAATTGTACTAGTTTATTATGATCCACCATAGTTTTCTACTCAAGTTATTTGGCTTACAACGAACCAAATCCCTGTGTGCCACTGACAGTGGATATTAAAATATGTGCAGTTATAAGAAATCATGTTAAAAAGGGCCCCTCATGATATCCACCTGGGGGTTCCACATTAGGTACCCACTTCCCACCTTTGTGTCTACCCCAAGTTCTGGTGGGCTCTCTCTAAAACTACGTTCAGTATTAGAGAGAACAAAAATAAATATAATCTGTTCTTTCACCTGTGGCTCCAAGAAGCTGTAGCATGTGCAGTGGACACATTCCAGTAAAACCATCTTGGCAGGCTGGCTAAACTTGGCTAAGGGTAACTAACAGGCCTAAAAACTGTTGGTGAATTAGGGGGCCATCTGCCACAAGCTTGTGAAGACTTCCTCCGGTGGAATGGGCACATGAGAAAAATTTGTTCCAACAGCCATGAAGGTAGCAGGTACTGTGGGGTTTTTAGAGCTAGGTCAGACATTGAAGACACCAAGGTCATTCATTTCATCTTGGGTCATTGCCAGCCATCTTGACTTTTGTCTTGCCACCGAACTTTGATAACTCAGGAAGAGTTTGTACAATTTGGCCTCACTCAAATCCCGTTCAAAAGCAACTCAAGATATCATCCTGTGATGTCATTGGTTCTCTTCGAAAAATGAAGCATGAACAGCAAAAACTGTCTTGAGACAGTTTCTAATTGACCTGGAAGGGTAATAGCATAACTCAGCAAAGTAAATGAAATAACTTATTTCACATAGTAGAAGTGAAAGCAGCCTTTGACAGAAAGGAGGCTAATAATACAAGAAAGTATATTTGGAAAATATGGGGCTTCCATGGGTGAGTATGGCATGGGTACATGTAAGTTTTGTAGGGGGATGGTAAGCAGGTATGTATCAGTGAAGGATGGAAATACCTTTACAACATGAATTTTATTTTATTTTTTAATAATTGATGTCTTTTTATTTACTTTTAGTTTACAACATTCAGTTCCACAATCTCTTATGTTTCAAATTTTCTCTCCCTCCTTCTCCTCTCCCTCCTCCTTCCCCCCACCAAAGTAGCGTGTAATCAAATATAGGTTCTACAAATACCTTCATGTTGAACATTAGTCATGTTGTAAAGGATTATAACCACTGGCTGAACAATGAAAAAGAAGGGATAAAACAAAACAAAACACAAACGAGAGAGCAAATAGTTTGCTTCAATCTGCAGACTCTGTAGTTCTTTCTCTGGTTGTATATATCCCTTTCCATCATGAGTCTTTTGTAGTTGTCTTCTAACCTTGTATTGCTGAGAGGAGTCCAGTCTAGCAAAATTAGATCATCACACATATGATGTGTCTGTAATTGTGTACAAAGTTTTCCTAGTTCTGCTCTCCTCACTCTGCATCAGTTTATATATCTCTCCCAAGTTATTATGAAATCAATCTGCTCCTCATTTCTTATAGCACAGTAGTATTCCTTTACATTCATATACCACAACTTGTTTAGCCATTCCCCAATTGATGGGCATCCCCTTGACTTCCAATTCTTTGCCACCACAAAAAGAACTGCTATAAGTATTTTTGTACATACAGGTCTTTTTTCCCACTTCTGTGACTTCTTTGGTATACAGCCCCAGAAGTGGTATTGCTGCATCAAAGAGTATGTGCTTATTTATAGCCCTTTGGGCATAGTTCCAAATTGCTTTCCAGAATGGTTGGATAAGTTCACAATTAGTCCATCAACAATGCATTAGTGTTCCAATTTTTCCACATTCTCTCCAGCATTTATCATTTTCCTGTTTTGTCATCTTAGCTAATCTGACCAGTGAGATGTGGTACCTCAGATACAATATGAATTTTAAAACAACAGCTATTAACCATGCTGAAATTCATGGAAAAAGCACTAGATTTTCAGAGGACTGCAGCCCCAGAGCTGCCATTTTATACTTTTGTTACATGATAGACCACTCAATCCTTCTGGGGAGAAGGGGTTGGAGTAGATGACATTCAACATCCCTACCAACTATCTGTCTAGGAGCCAATGGTCCTAAGAAACTGTACTTCTCTAGGTTTCACTCATTGGCAGAAATCAGGTTTTGACAGTTGAAGAAGGTTTTATGTGGGAAAATCCTAGGGGTTCCAATGTTGCTTAGTTCAGGTAAGAAGTGAAATGGGTTGAGGTGGAGGTAGGGAGGAGTCTGGATAAGAATTTGAGGTGGTCAGAAGAAGAGTTGATGGCAACTGGTGGATCAGGGAATATGATAGGAGTTCCCAAATGGAAAAGATGAAAACAAAGGCTGGGCATGGGACAGGCAGATTTGCTCTTTTAGAGGTTAATCCAGGTAATATCATAGTCATAGAATATCTGTATTTCAACAAGTCATTTGACAAAGTTCTTTATACTTTTCTTGTGACTGAGATGTGTAGATGTGATAAAACATTTGGGTAGATTCAGAACTGATTAAAATAATAGATTGGGCCCAAAGAATAATGAATCAAGTCAACCTAGAATGAAAAATCAGAGAACTCTATGTTTAACCATATTCTTTTTAATTTTACCAGTGACATTAACAGGAAGGAAGCATAGAAGGTTTAATTATCAAATTCAAAGATTTGGATGATAGAACTGGGATCCAAAAAGAGCCTACCATTTTTGTACATTTGGACAAGACAAAGAAGATGAAATTTCATGTTTGTTCTGTGTTTTCCTTACATATAAACATGTTTGCATTTACCCAGTAGAATGTAAGTTACTTGAAGTCAGAGACTTTTGTATTTGTATCCCCAGAAACTAGGACAATGCCCAGCACATAATAAACACTTTAAAATGCTAATTGATTGGCAAAATTAAATTTATTGATTCATAAAATCATCTCTGTGTTAGTTTTGTTTGTCTTTTGTTCTCAAAGAGGACCATGACATTGGAAAGGTGATGTCATGACTTGCAAGTGAATTGTATTTAAGTGAGGGAGGGCCAAGCAAAATCACCAGCCTCACTTTCTCCTCCAGAACCATCTGAGTCCAGTGACCAGATATGAATCAGGAAGACTGGAGATGGTCCTGGATGCAGTGGGAGACCTTGGCCTTTTTGAGCTAAGGTCTTTCCTAGGTCAACACAGTTCCAATTGGGCAACAGTGATAGTTTTACCTTGTTACAAAAGAGCATTCATGAAGTAAGAATAATTTCTAAATGTTTGCAATCTGAAACAAAACATCAATATGACTTCTGAAAAAATCGACTCTGTAACTATGGGAAAAAATCCTAGGTGTTACCATGCAACACAAATACATGTAGTAAGGATGATAAGCCAAAAAAACTACTATGATCTTAAATACCTGAATGGATCAGCAACCTTATCACATCAAGTTAGAGTTTCCCTCCAGTGATGCAGGCTGCAACCCATCGAGCCCATATTGTGCAACTCCTATTTATTTCCTACCAAAAATCTACTCCCCAGGAGACAGAGGTCTTCTTTACTTTCTTTTTGACATTGCAAGGGTAATAGAGAAACAATCTGATTATTTGCCCATTCTCTCTCATTCTCACCATGTGACCAGACTATCTTCTCTTTCAGAAAGACAAAGTCAACATATATAGTTGATTGTTTATTATATATGTATATATATATATGTAGTTTATTTATATATAGTTACATATATTATCTCATATATACTTCTGCAAGCACTCAAAGATTATGATGTTATGGCTCAAGTATGATGGTTCCACAGTCTTTTATGGTCAAAATAGTTTGTTATAATAATTTTTTGCAAATCTTTTCCATTTTTCTTGTTTGTAGTCTTCTTTCCATTTTCAACCTTAAATGCCCTTTGGATGACATTGCGTAGTAATCTCTCTCTCTCTCTCTCTCTCTCTCTTTTTTTTTTTTTTTTTGCTTTTTGGAGGGAGGAGGACAGGACAATTGGGGTTAAGTGACTTGCCCAAGTCACCTTGCCCAAAAAACATGGCTAATTTTTTTGTGTTAAGTGTCTGAGGCCAGATTTGAACTCAGGTCCTCCTGACCCCAGGACCAGTGTTCTATTCACTGTGCCACCTAGCCACCCCTCAGTTGTGTATCTTGCAAAGCTTTCTTTTGACTGGATTTATTCTACACCGCTTTTTTTCTCCTTTATGAGAAAATACTGTTTATAATTTTCCATCGTTCTTCTTTGTAACATTTTATAGACAAGTTTATACTGTAGCCCAGTGCTCTCTTTTGTCTGGTTTAATTTTCAGATAAATTTATTGTAATTGGTATTTATATAATTTCTGTTATTCATTTCCCATTACTAATTTTAAATATTTCTGGGTTGTCTTAATTGTTTGTGCCATATGTATTTCACATTGCCATTTTTCTTCTTGTTTGTTCTAAATTTTCATCTTAGTTCTCGTTAAGTTGGTAGTCTGTTTAATGATGGCTGATTCGGGGATAATTTCCATTTCTATAATGTGTTTTCTTGTTTTTAAAAATGCAGTCAGGGGGGCGCAGTGAGTAGAGCGTTGGCCCTGGAGTCAGAAGGACCTGATTTCAGATCCGGCCTTAGACACTTAATGCACACACAAACCTAGCCATGTGACCTTGGGCAAGTTACTTAACCCCAATTGCCCTACAAAAGGCAAAAAAAATGCAGTCAGTTTCATTCTTTACATATTATTTGATGTTCACAATGTCTCGTGCCTGTTAGTTGTTTTTTGGTAAATGAAAGTGTTGATGATATAGAGATATGAAGTGACTATGTAATCTGTAAGTCTTTTGACCTGTCTTATTTCTTTCTCCCCAGCCACACTTTCCCATATGTTTTTGTCCCGTGTTCATATTTTCCCACCTTTTGCATTGAAGTTACCAAGTATCAGATTATATGTTGATTTTATTTGGAAGGATTTTTTTTATCAAGTTCTTATCTGAAATAATAATATTATCTGAAATTATATGTCTTGAAGTTTTCAGGAATACAATAAAACCTGTTCCATCAACCTCTTTCTGTGCCTCTCCTAAGAGTTCCTATGTACCATCCTTCTATTTAGCTGCTACTTCCTTCTTCTGGTTTCACTTATAACAAGAATATCAAGATTGAAATGATTCAGTTCCTCCAACAATATGTCCACTCATCAGTCATCAGACAAAGATGACATTTAGAAAACCAATAGGCAAGTAAAAGTTTGTTAATGGTTTATAAACTATATTATTCTTAGCACCCATCATTGTCACTGCAGAAGTGGTAAAGAGCCACATGGAACTGAAGGGTATTTTAAGTTTCTGAGTATAGCCAGAACCAGGTTAAAATGTGTTTTGGGAAAATGTTTAACAGGAATATATGTGTGTGTGTGTGTGTGTGTGTATATAATTATATTCTATATATAATATATATATAGAATATAAATATATATATAGAATATAATTATATATATACATAATGCAAGATAGATAATGTTAATTTGTAATTTTCTAAGTCAATATGCAGCTTGCAGGGATTTGTTTCTATTGGATTTTGCCACCACTTTGTAGTGAGTGGATAGAGTGTTAGCCTTAGAGTTAGGGTGATAGAAATGGATTCAAGCCCAAACTGTGAACTGAACTCCTTGGTAGAGTGCATCTCTTTGTAGGGAGTTCCCTGTATCAGTGAAATTCCAAGTCCAATCTAAAAAATAAAACAACAAACCAATTCTACTGAGCTGTGTTCCACTGAGACCCACCTGGAATACTATGCTATAATCTAGGGTCATATTTTGGGAAAGACATTGGCAAGCTGGAATATGACCAGACTAGAGAGGGAGGGGAGGGAACAAGCATTTATAGTATGTGCCAGGAACTGTGTTGTCATTTGGGGGGGGTGGGGTTGTTTTTACAAATATTATGTCATTTGATCCTCACAACAACCCTGGAAACTAGGTGCTATCATTACCTCCACTTTTCAGTTGAAGAAACTGAGGCAAATGGAAATAAAGTAATGTACCTAGGGTCACATAGCTAGGAAGTATCTGAGGCTGAATTTGAACTCAGGACTTTCTATAACGAGCATTTTATCTATTATGCCACCAATGATGGTCTTGTGGTAACCAGGATGATGAAAAGCTAAATCATGCCAATAGGAACAAATGAAGTATGATGTTTAGCTTGTAAAAGAGAATTCTCAGGGAGATATTATAACCTTCCTCAAATATTTTAGGGACTGCCACACGGCAGAAAGATCAACCTTTTTCTTTGTCTCTACTGGCACAACTAGAACTAATGGATGAACATCAAAAGGAGGCAGATTCTGGCTTAATTTAAAGAAAAAAATTGTGAAAATTAGAACCATTGAAAAGGAAAATGGGCTTTATCTGTAAAAAAAAAAAAAGACTTCTCCATTGCTGTAGGATTTCAGGCTGAGGCTAGACCCATAGCATAGAGTAGTATGAGTCCTGGTATAAGTTAGACTAGATAAACTCTATGATTGTGTTTTTTTCCCCCTGACCTGAGATCCTGTGAGGGTCTCCTGTATTTTTTAGGAAAAGCAATGGACTTAAATTTGGAAAATCTTTGTCCAAATCGCTTTCCTTGTGTATGACCTTGGGCAAATTACTTTTCTAAGCCTCAGTTTCCTTATCTGGAAAATGAGGAGATTTGACTAAATGATCTCTCAGGTCACTCTCAATTTCAAATTCAATGCTGGTTCCTTGTTGGTAAGGTGTAGATCCCATGATACTGCCTTTGTTAATAGGAGAGAATCTGGACGCTTGCCGTTATGAACTTGGTAGACCACTGTTTAGAGTTGCTGCTACCTGGGAGAAGAATGGTGAGGCCCAGCTGGGGAAGAGTTCACCAGGCACAGTTAAGGGGGCAGGGAAGTCAGTGTGCCCTTTTATAGTTTTCTATTTGATCTAATTGTTCTTATTAATATTAGAAACTAAGCTTAATTTTATCTATGCTATTAAGGTAATAAAAGTGCTGTCAAATTGTAAATGTAACTAATTTTAAAGTTGCGTAGTCTTTAAAAGGGGTCATGAAGAGTTGACTGAAATCACTGAACAAGTCTTTGAAATATTATTTTAAAAAATTTTTGTGCCTGGAGCAAAACCACTTTCCTCCCCTAACCTAGTTCTAGCTCTTCTTGGCTTTAATGAGAATCCTTTCCATTGTAGCTAAAGTCACTCAAACAAGACATTCATTCTCTGGTAGACTCCAGCAACTTCAGATTCTTCCCTTAGAGTTTAAGGATAGAGATTTAGGAATAAAGTGTTTGCCCCATTTTCTTTCCTAAATAAAAGTTTTAATACCACCTGGAGGTGAGTGGAAGTTTTTTGAAAGGATGGCTAGATGCTCTCATAAGTAACATGCAGATAGATGTGAGTCAGGAGGCTGAGAATGGTATTTTTGCCTGGGTTCCAGGAAGCTAATCTTGGGGTAGATAAAGTGGAGTGATTGTGGATATGTGATTGTAGATCATTGAAGGAGTTTAGTATTTATTGTGTAGGTAGTAGAGATCCATTAAAGTAGGAGCTCTTTATACTCTTTTATACTTTTTGTGATATACCCCTTTAGCAATCTGGTTAGGCCTGTGGACCCCTTATCAGAATGTTTATAAATACATAAAATAAAATACATGAAACTAGATATATTCAAATTCAGCTATGCAAGTTTTTGTAAAAAAAAAAAAAGTTCATGGATCTCAGGATAATAATCCCTGCATTGAAGATTTTGGAAGAGATGCTTTGAGGCAAGAAGGGTGGGGCAGACCTGGAAATTCAATTCAATAACTCCTGCTTGGACTTGGCATAGCACTAGACACTGGGGATTCCAGTCTAGTGACATGGACCTTCTTGTTGTTCCTCCCATACAATGCTCCATTTCCAGGTTCTGAATTTTCATTGGCTGTTCTCCATCCCTGGGATATTCTTTCTCTTGGCTTTCTTGAGGCTTAGCTAAAAAATTCTTCTGCAGGAACCCTTTCCTGGTCTCTCAAATGCAAATTATTTTCCTCTGAAATTACTTGCAATTTCCCCAGTATATGTCTTGTATGTACATAGTTGTAGACCTTATATGATCCTTAAGGGCAGAGACTATTTTTTCCTTTCTTTGTATTCCCCAGCATGTTTATGGCATGAAATGAGAGCTTAATAAATTCTTGTGGACTGACTGACTTCTCTGAAGGAGTTTATATTATATTGAGTACAAAGAAGTAAGTACAAATTATATACAAATAAATACAAAGCAGTTTTCTGGGTGGGATTTACAATAACAGGGTGAATCAGGAGAGGCCTCTTGAAATATGTGGTATTTGAGGTAAACTTTAAAGAGAACTGGGACAGGTGAGAGGAATCCTAGGAGAAGACAAGGTTTGGGGTCTCTAGTCAATGTGGTGAACTGAGGGGTCAGTATCAGACAAGCCTGAGAAGCTAGAGCAGAAAAGGATCTGTGTGACAGTCAGCTGGGTCAAGATCAGATAAGTGGGAAAAGTGACAAGACAGGGATCAGATAAGGGCATGGTCACAAGCTGGGTCAGAATTAGATAAGTCAGAAACCTGATAAGGCAATGGCATATCAGAGTTGGAAGCAAAGCTTGGTGAAGTGGTCAAGCTGAATTGATAACATCCCTCAGCAAATGTGACTGTCGTTGAGCATCTGGGGACTGACTCATAAAATCCCTGGCATGAGCAATCTGCCCTGGCCTCAGAGGGACCCTACTCACTTAAAAGACTCAGGCTTTGCTAGGGCAATATTTTAGGATTAAGAGCTGGAAAGTAAATGTAACTCTGAGATTACCTTGTACCACCCTCATCATTTCACAGATGAGGAAACTGAAGTCCAGAGAGGTCAAGGTCACATCTTAACTTAATAACAGAACCAGGATTTAAACCCAGGTCTTTTGACTTTATATACAGTAACCTGTCCTTCAGATGCTTTGTTCCCCAAAATTCTTTGTCCTTAGAAAAGGTGAAGATTGGGGGAGGGGATATTCAGTGGGATCGATGTTTTGGGGTGGTGGGTAGGGGAAAAATGGGGAGAAAATTTGTTACTCAAAATCTTGTGGAAATGAATGACGTAAACTAAAAACAAACATGAAATTTAATTCAAAAGTAAAATTAAATTAAATTAAAATAAAACAAAAAGGTGAGCAGTTTTCAAGACCCAAGGCTCCGGACTCTGCTCCTTGGGGCACTGATTTTATTATTTGCCCTCGAGAAGGAAAGTGTGGAAGAAAACCCAAGGAAGAAGTGGCAAGGAACCCCTGGCAGGAAATGATTTGTTGAAAGTGGTGTTTTAAGAAATGAAACCAGAAACAGCATTTACAAAGAATACGTGGGGGGGGGGGGTGGGGCTGAAGAAAGGAGAGCAGACTGTGATGGTAGGAAAATGGAAAAGGAATTGTAGATGTGGGAGATGTATGGAAGAAAGGATTGAAAGAATTTGGATATGAGGGGGCAGGGGGAAGGAAAGATGAAGTAAAAAATGGTTCTAAAATTTAGAGATTGGTACTTGGGAAAATGATAGAATTAAAAGAAATGCTTTGATACTTTTGGGAATCCATGACTCAGTATATACAAGCACTCCCTCCACAGATGAAAATGATCACTTCTCTATACCTCCTCCTCCTCCTCTCCTTTTTTCTTCTATATGATTCCTGTCCATGTTTTTCCATAAATCTTCCTTGGAGGATCAAACCCATGTCCTGTACATATACACACATATATAAAATACACATATATACATATATGTGCCAGTATATATGTATATATGCATATACTGTATACACATATATGTAGATGCATATATAAATTTATTTATTTATTTATTTATATTATCTCTGGGGATGCCAATGGATCACTTGCACTGCCTGGTCCCCGTGTATTATCTCTTTCCTAAGTAACCAAGCCACCTATTTTTCCAGATATATCCATGGTTGTCAATGCCTTTATTGACTAGTACTCATTATTTTAATGCAGGGGAATTATTTTAGATTAAAAAGAGTTAATTAAATTTGACAACAAGAGTATAAAAAGCCATTTCACTAATGTACCCTCTAATTTTTTTCTCTCTTGCTCAGATGTTAGTATAATGTTTGGGGTTTGAGTCACAATGCAGGTACATTGGAAATAAGGGCAGCTTATTTCCGCTTATACCATATTACAAACTAAACTTTAGATTAGATCTGGGAGCCATGTATCATTTTCCCACTGTATTTGAACTTCCAGAACAAGGTTTTATATTTTTTTAAAACTCACCTCTCCAATAACCAGCAATAGACCAAGAAGAGATTTAGCAATCAGAAACTCCTAAATTTTATCTGGCTTTGTGCTTCATTCCTTTCAGCCTTTCCCTTCTTTTCTATGTCTTTCCTACCTTTATGGATTAAACCACAGGACTTAGAATCATGAAGACCTGGGTTAAATCCCACTTCTGGCACCAGTCTTTCTGAATATCAGATTTCTTGTGTGCAAAATGAAGATATTGACACCTATAAAACTTCCCTTGCAGAGTTGTTATGTGGTTCACATGAAATTGCTTTGCAAACCTTAACTCATCGTATAGGATGTTAAAACTTATTAAAGCTGAAATTGCACTAGGACTTTGGGGACATCCTATATAAAATGTCAGAGCAGATTGTAAACCATTCTATACCTTCCCATCTTCTTTTAACCTTGTCATCACCTCTGAATATCCTCCACAGAGTCCACTCAATTAACTGGGAGACTTCCTCTGGGTCTCTTAAAATTGTGTCCATCCAACATCCTTTTGCTTCATTGCTAGCCTGTCTCCATTTCATGACCATTAAGATATTAAAAGAAAATGAAACAAAATTAGATAAATGGATCTTTCCTTCTTTAGCAACTCTTATGAAGAAAGCAAATTATCCCATAGCAGAGAATAAAAAGAAATTATTTTCAAATGTCTAGCCTGATAGATTGGGTTTGGCAGTTATTTGTTCTTCATGGCAAGCTTTTGTGATTTTCTCCTAATTAGATAAATGAGTTTTGACTTACAAGACTTTCCCTACATTCCTTTTCCCCTATCCATTTCATGTTTAGATAAAGATAGAAAGACGTGGTTTCTAAAACTGATGGGCACACACACAAAAAAATAGATGAGTAGGGTGTGCCCTGCTTAGTAAAAACAAATTGTTGACTAGGGGTTATAGTAGAACTGTGATCTGTCAGCTGTTTTCCTATCAGGAGGTTATTGGGGCCAGTCCTAGATCTTATATAAATGAACCCCATTTTTTTCATAAGCAAAATAAAGCAAAGAAACAATTTCTACTCTTCTTACCCCCCACCCTAAAAGTTTAGTTTCTTCTCTTGGCCTTCACTTAACTTTGCATGTGGTCTACCTGTCCATTTCCCTCCTGGAAACTGGGAAGAACTAGCTTTTTGTGGAAATATGCTGTCACATATCCGCATTCTGTCCTGCCTAGCATTCTGATAATTGGATGAAGGTCACTCCATAGATAAATGGTGGATCATTCCTTAATAACCTCGGACCAAGTCCTGCCATGAAGCCTTGGGAGATTGGCTTTGTTTATAAAGATAATTTCTGCTATCTCAATATATTTATCTAGAAGCTATATGGAAATAATATATAACATTTGGTAAATGCAATCAGGTTTAAGTTCTTTTTTTCTACAATGTTACTCATACACAGTAATTTTAAGTTTGAGAAATTTTTCGCATTTATTTTAATTGCTTGTGCTCAAATGGTGTGACCTTTGAGAGCCCAAAGTGACCTCCATGCCATGAAGATGCACTGGAATAGGACCTTGGTGAAAAATCCATGTAAATACTTAGCATACTAAAGAATATGAAGCAAATAATTTGAGAGGCCCTGGTCTTATTGCTATTAAAATTTTTTTTCAGTAACAAAATTTAGTCTATAGCACCCTCTAGTGAGTCTAACATGCAATTAAACTATTAATGATTCTATTAAGAGGAAATACTGGAAATTCAGCCTGAATTGTCTTTTTCTCAAAAGATTCAGTTCAGTAACTTTCTCCCTTTCCTTCCCCTTCCCTCTGTTCCTCCTCTCCTTCCTCTCTCTTCTCTATCTTCCTTCTCTCTCTCCCTCCATATTTTCATTATTAACTGGTTTGATTTTTTAATTTACTTTTTAATTTTTTAGTTACATGCCTGGTAAGAGCCATTGAGAGATACTTGACAGAGAAGTGGCCCAACACTCAAGAAGATCTGCACTGAAGACTCACCTCTGACACATACCTATCATGTGTCTCTGGGCAAGTTGTTCCTCTTCTCAGTGCCCCAGGCAACTCCCTAAGACTATTAGCTATAGAACAGGTGCCAATCTACACCGGTAGAGATAACTAATTCTTTAGTAGGAGTTCCATTTACCAATGGTATCACAAGACCTCTAACTCCTACCCAAAAAAGCTGGAAAAAATTTTGGTGTAATGGATTTCTCTGGTCTAAAGTACATAGATATAATTCAACAAGCATTCCAAGGTGCTGTGCAAGGGGCCAAGGAAACAAAGACAAAAACATAAAGAAATATAGTTACTGCCTTCAAGGAACTCTCATTCTATTGAGGGAATATAGTGGGTAAAAAAAATAACTTCATGTGAAATAACTGAAGGTAGGGATTATTTTGATAATGCATATGAAAGCTTTTCGGAAGGCATAAAACTCTATCCAAATATGTTGTTATGACAAAAATAAACTTAGGGATGTCCTACAAATTACCCTCACTGACTTTGTCTTTCTGATGGCAATGCTCTAATATACCTAGCTTTAGTACTTGAATAGTAAGGTCCAGGTTTGCTTCTCTGTCTGCATAAAGGTGTTTTCTCTTCCAAGCCCTTGGCTTTGGCTCCTGAATTTGTTGAGGAACTCAAAGTAGTCTAAGAACTCCTCCTCTTTTCTCTAGGAAGCTTGGTTCAGAAATTCCTTCACTGGGTGTTGCCCTCCAGGAATTCCTTCATAGCTCTGTCACAATCACTCCAGAGCTTCTAGCTCTAGGGGCTAGGGATTTCATGATGTTAGGGCTGTGTGGCTAAGCAGCATTCCCCTGACTTCCCAGGCCTTCCAGCCTCCCACTCCACTTCCTGTGTGTAGATATACTTATCTATATCTCTCAACTGTAGACTAGAGTCTGTTCTCTCTTCTAAAGGCCAAAACTATGGGTGAGGCTCACATGCACACTAGCCATGACCCAGTTACCCTTAATAAGGCATCAATGGGCAGTGTGTAAGGGGACTGTGCTTTAATCATGGTTCTTAGAGACTCCCCAAATCAACAGACTTTATGAAGGTAAAGATTTCCCATAATGGATAGCCCTTTCATTTATACTCATTCTCAACCCATAATTAAATGATATTATTTCTCTAGATTGACACCTGCTCATTGACATCTTTGCCCACCTTCCAAAAACAAAACAAAACAAATAAAACACTAACACATAACTGAGATTTTTATAAAGCAATTACTAAACCAATCAAGTAACAAGTGCATATAATGTGCCAGGTACTTTTCAGTCTTGAGGGGTACAGATAGAACTCAAATAATCTATGTCTTCCATACATGTGTCCATCATCCGGGTGATTTGGGGAGGAAAGCACAGCCAAGTTGGAGGGAATCAGGAAAGGCTTCTTGTAGAAGGCTCCATTTAGGATGAGTGTTGAAGGAGACTAGGAGTTCTAAGAGGCAGAGGTAAGGAGGGAGTACATCCTAGGCACAGGAGGATTGCCAGGAGATGCTGTGCCACGTATGTATGGGGAGCAGTTAAAAGGCCAGTTTGGATAGATAGTTGAGTGAAGGGGAACAATAATGCTAGAAAGGTGGGTTGGGGATATGTATAAGAAGAAGGAAGGGGACATATGCCAGGCATTGTGATAAGTTCTAGGGATACAAAAAAAGAAAGATAAAAGACAGTCCTTGCTCACAAGGAATTCACACTATAATAGTGGAAACATCCTGCAAACAACTATGTAAAAACAGTCTCTCTAGAAAGGATAAACTGGAACTAATTAACAGAGGGAAAGCACTAGAATTAAGGGGGATGGGGGAATGCTTTTGGTAGAAGGTGAGATTTTCACTGGGACTTGAAGGAAGCCAGGGAAGCCAGGAGGTGAAGATGAGAAAAGAGAGCATTCCAGGCAGGAAGGACAGCCAGCGAAAATTCCCTTAGTTGGGAGATGGAATGTCTCATGAAAGGAATCAAAATGGGCCAATATCACTGGATCTCAGAGTATGTGTGGGGAGGTGACATAAGGTGTAAGAAGACTATAAAGGTAGGAAGGAGGGGCTGGGTTATGAAGGGCTTTGAATGACAAGCCCAGGATTTTGTATTTGGTCCTGGAGGCAATAGGGAGCTATTGGAGTTTAATGAGTAAAGGGGTGACATGGTCACATCTGTGCATTAAGGAAGAAACAACGTTTTGTCAGTTGAGTAGAGGATGAGTTGTCATGGGAGAGAAAGTTGAGGTAAGGAAACTAAATACCAGGTTACTGCAATAGTTTAGGCATGATGTGATAAGTACCTATACCAATATCAGAGCAGAGAAGGGGGCATATATGGGATATGTTATAAAAGTAAAATTGACGGGTCTTGGAAACAGATTGGATATGGGGGGTGAGAAAGTGAGGAGTTGAGAGGGTGTGTGTGTGTGTGTGTGTGTGTGTGTGTGTGTGTGTGTAGTGGGAGGGGAGGTCACTGAGCACTGGCCAATGAATTGTAGTATAGAGTGCAGAGTGCCAGTCTATAAAAGGATACTCAGCCACATTCAGAAACTGTAGACATCCTCAGTCAACTGACTGTGAGCAAAGGTTGTGGAAGAAAGAATAAAAGAGAAAAATACTTGAACTGAACATGAAGAAGAAATGACTTATGAACGTGATTTTGAGGGATTTGGATTTATGAAGGAAGCTAGAAGTGAATTTGAGGAAGAGGAATTTGGGAGAATTGAAGACTCAACTGAAAGGGAAAAGGAGACATGCAAAATCTGAAGACAGACTCCCTCTGAAGGTGAAGGCGGCCTCAATCTGAAAGAAGCCAAAGATTGAAGAGTAAGGATTTGTAGAGAAGGACTCAAGAAGGCAAAGGTGAAACCAAGTGATCGAGTAAATTGGCAAATAAAATGAGTCAGTGAAACAAATAAGGTTAGTGAGAGAAGGGAAAAGAGGTGGGAAGCAGTTTTCAAGTTGTTGAGAGAAAGGGAAGTTGAAAGGAGGGGGAAAAAGTAGGAGGCAGTTCTTAGGTTACAAAAAGGTGATAAAAGGATGTAAAGGTCTGAACCAGGTACTTGGGAGGAGAGGTGCAGGTGCCTCCCCCTTCCTTCTCCCTTTGTTTATATTTTGTATTTACTTTTCTGCCTACGTGTTTTTATAAGGTGTTACTGACTGTCGGTTTTTAAAAACAACAAAAAACAAAATTCAAAACAACCTTTTTTGGAGTACACTTTAACTTATAGCTCATCCACTTCCTTTTCCACCTCTTAGCAAATAAGTCTGCTTCTATTTTCAATTCAAATGTGCATGCAAATTTGTGTGTGTGTGTGTGTGTGCACGTGCATGCACATGCTTGAGCAATAGCCCTTGGCTCCCCATATTTTTTTTCCAAAGTGACTGTAGCAGCAAGCACCCCAATATCCCCAGGGTGACTGCCAACACAGGTTCTTAGATCTGCTTTTCAAAAG
The DNA here is from genome assembly GCA_011680675.1 of Gymnobelideus leadbeateri. Lineage (NCBI taxonomy): Eukaryota > Metazoa > Chordata > Mammalia > Diprotodontia > Petauridae > Gymnobelideus > Gymnobelideus leadbeateri. Next base: position 33,099 of record WOXC01004513.1, on the reverse strand, counting down.
GAAAGCAACTCAAAATGGGTTAACAAGCTTACTTTAATCAAACAAACACACATTACCTAGTTCAGGGGGAAAAGGTCAGCACCCCAAACTTCAGAGTTACAGAACTTACAGATCAAACAGACAGGCTTCCAAACTGTCCAACTATTATATCAATACCAAATCACAGTTACCAGAGAGGGAAGCATCAACATCTGGGTTTTCAAAGCTGGGGGGCTCTCAACAACAGCTTCCCAGAGTCTCATCTGGTCAAATCACACAACATTTCTCAAAGTGAGCCCCAAAGCAAAGCCTCTCCTCAGGGCTTATATAGCCTTCTCCTGGCTCAGAGATTGTAACAACTTCCTAGACCCACTGCCCAATCACAAAGTATCAAGGTGTGGGCTTTCCTGAAAAACAAGCCTCCCACCACAGGCTCCATGGTGCAGTTAAGCTAGGGACAGGGAAGATCTTTAAATTTGCATTTCCATTACAGTGACCTAGGCAGGCAGACAGACAGACAGACAGACAGACACACACACACACACACACACACACACACACACACACACTTGTTACCAACAAGTGCATGGTGACATAGCTGTGGCTGTTTATCAGAAATTAGCTTCTGGGTCAAAGTCAAACAGGTCAATACTACTTCTGATGTATAAACTCTATGCTGCTCCAAACTTTGTGACATTCATGTTGCTCTCTAGGAGAATACTGGGTGAGAGTGAATGACCAGGTGAGGTTCCAGAAAGCTTTAAGAGGCTTGGCTCTGGTTTCTGAATCCTTTCTGTGTTTGTTCCAAGTGGCACTGGCTGTTGACTGTCATAGAGAGTTGTTTTGGAGTAAGGTGATGTGTTTATGTTCCCTTAGGTATGTGGGTTTGTGGTTTTGCCTGTGTTACCTGTGAGTTCAGAGAGAGAAGATATCCAAAGTGTGTGTGGGGGGGAACTGAGAGAAAATATTTTCTGCAGGTTTAACATGGAGCCATGTGTCTAACCCCTCATAACTAAATGCAGTCGTCCATCCCTGGAGGAAGAAGGTCCCATGGTGGGCATCAGGAAGTAATGAAGCTGCTCGAGATTAGATCATTCAGCATCATGTTCTATCTGTGATGTTATTGCTAAAGGATCTTTGGTTAGAGACCATGACCATCTTCCCTTGCTTCAAAGTTATGAAATTAGGGTTTGTCTACAAATGCTTCTTTTCTTTTTAGTAACCTGTTGTGGATAGATTATCCACAAGTGTATCTCAGCTATTTTATTGCTTTTTAGAGGGGGGAGGGCAGGGCAATTGGTGTTAGTGACTTGCCCAAGGTCACACGGCTAGTAAGTGTTAAGTGTCTGAGGTTGGATTTAAACTTAGGTCCTCCTGACTCTAGGGCTGGTGCTCTATTCACTGTGCCACCTAGTCGCCCCTTCTCAACTATTTTCAAACCTATTTTATACTTTTAACCAATATCCCTTCTTCTAGTAATGAATTCCATAAAGAGATCCTTTCTATTTACAGTCTGGAATTGTTGCAACCTGGGATAGATTGGGAGTTATCTGGAGTCCTTAAGTAACTGACAAATACTATGTGCCAGGCACTGTGCTAAGTACACAAATAGGCAGAAAGTTGGTGTGTTCCCAAATGGAAGATGTAACCAATTGGGTGGCTAGGTGGTGCATTGAATAGAGCACCAGCCCTGGAGTCAGGAGGACCTGAGTTCAAATCTGGCCTCAGACACTTAACACAAAAACTAGCTGTGTCAGCATTTGTCCTTGTCCTAATGGGTGCAGGGATGAATAAAAACAATATTGAGCCTTTACAAGTTGGGGAGGTGGGAGTTGCTTCTGATAAGTTTCTTTTGGAGATAGGAGTCAGAATTAGCCAAGATCAAGGTGTCGACAGATAAGTCACGGATGTAAAAGGGTCTGGAGTAGGGCAGGTGTGTGTGTGTGTGTGTGTGTGTGTGTGTGTGTATGTGTGTGTGTTTCTGTGTATGTGTCTGTGTGTCTGTGTGTATGTATGAGTGTGTTTGTGTGTGTGAGTGCATTGTGTATGTGTGTGAGTGTGTGTATGTGTATATGTCTGTGTTGTGTCTGTGTGTGTGGGTATGTGTGTATGTGTGTGCATGTATGTATGTGTGTATGTATATTGTCTGTGTGAGTGTATCTGTGTGTGTGTGCGCCATGTGTGCGTGTGTATGTGTATTTGGGGTGGAGTCTAAAGATAAACAGGGTCAAGACTATGAACTGAAATAAAATTGGAGAGATGACTAGAAAGACAAAATGTGGAAGACTTGGACAAGCCATGGGGCATTGTGCTAAACTCACCTTAGTTTGTCACATTTGGATCTGTGTTCTTATCTGTGTTTCTATGCCCATGCATGTGTAGTCAGTCATTCTCATCAGTCCCACTTACCAGTTTCTGCTGAAGTTCTTTTTAAGAGACAAAGCGTGTTAACCACTGTATCTATCCCTTCCTGTTCTCTATAGAAATGCCATATCCACCTTGCCATTGTTCTCAGTGGAGGGGATGCTGGAAGTCTTGGCTTTGAATTTCAGCTCAGATTAACTGGGTAACCCTAGGCAAGGGCTACTTAACCTCTTAGTTTCATTTTTCTCATCTGTATATTGGAAAAAATAGAAGCTATAGTATTTTAACCGCAGCATTCTTCTTAGGATCAAATGAGACAATGGATATAAAGCACCTACTATTATTACCACTATTTTCATCTGCTTGTGACATGTCCTTTGCCAGCATAGTCTTTGGTATGGTTCAAAAGTTCCCCTGGCTTAGCAGGGATTTAACATTTTGAGAGGAAAACTGTATGGTGTAACTGTTCAAAAAGGTGGTGGATTTTATCTGGCAGCAGAGGTCAGCATTTAACTTCTTGCATTGTGTAGAAAAACAATCCTAGAGGTAGAAGGGGAAGAGGAGATGGTGAATTGAGACAGGATGAACTCTATATATTATTGGTGAGGTAATTGGTTTCTATTCAAAACTCTATTCATTGGGAAAGAAAGGGATGAAAGAAGCATCTTTTACTTTCTATGATTTTAGTTTCAGATAAAAGATGTTAACTATCTCTGCAAAGACAGAAGCAGATTGAGTGTGAATATCGTCTCACTCAGGTAACTCAAGTACCTAATTAGCCACGAGAAACAAGGCTGTCATTCTTGACATAGGTGTTTTCAAGGTAAGCCACAATGCTCTGAAGTTTTGGCAGGAATTGGACAGTTTTGTCAGGCGGAGAAAAAATTCAGAGTTTTTCTAATCAGGAGCAGCAGGAGGAGTGCAAGTTACCATGGTAAGTTAGATAACTTCTTTGCTGTGTTAGAAAACTGGTAATAGCTCTGGGCAGCTAGGTGGCACAGTGGATAGAGTTCTGGGCCAGGAGTTAGGATGATTCATCTTCCTAAATTCAAATCCAGCCTCAGACACTAGTTGTGTGATCCTGAGGAAGTCATTTGACCCTGTTTTCCTTCAGTTTCCTAAATGACAAACCACTCCAGTATCTTTGCCAAGAAAACCCCAAATGGGGTCATGAAGAGTGGGAAATGAGTGAAAATGATTGAACAACAATAAAAACTAGCTCTGGAGTTGAGTGTGTGTGTCTTTATGTTGGTTAGAAGTCATCAAGGTAGAAAGAGTGCTTGATTTGCTGTCAAAAAGTCTGGATTTGGGGCGGCTAGGTGGCGCAGTGAATAGAGTGCCGGCCCTAGAGTCAGAAGGACCTGAGTTCGGAGCCGGCCTCCGACACTTAATCCACACAAACAAAAAACCTAGCCGTGTAACCTTGGGCAAGTTACTTAACCCCAATTGCCCTAAAGGGGCGGCTAGGTGGCGCAGTGAGTAAGAGCGCCGGCCTTGGAGTTGGGATGACCCGAGATCAAATCCAGCCTCAGAAAATGAGCACCCACACATAAATGACTAGCCGTGTAACCTTGAGCAAGTTACTTAACCCCAATTGCTTTAAAAAAAAAAAAAGTCTGGATTTACAACTCTACCCATACCCAAATCATTATTGATAAGTCACAACCTCTCTGGACCTTAGTTATTTAGAAAATGAGGGGATCATTCAAAATGAACTCTGAAGTTCCTTCTAGATCTGTCTCTATAGTCCTATGGTCTTGGTCTTGACTCCTAATTAGTTATATGACCTAGAGGAAAACATATTTTCTCTGAGTTTGTTTTTTCATGCGCTAAATAATGATAATATATAATCCTTGCCCTGGATCTTAGGATCATAGATCAAGAGCTAGGAGGGACCATAGAGAAAAGCATGCCCTGGCTCGCTAGGAGATATGGATCTTGAGGGAATTGTTCAGAGAGTACAGATCCAAGGTGAAATAGTTGTTCTGAAGTCCCACAAAAATTAATTCATGTTTTAATATTAAGTATTCTCCTAGGAGAATATAAAAGGAATTATGTGTTCTTATTTCAGGTTTAAAGTTTTTCTAAATGTATGCTTATGAATCTTTTATGTTTGAACTGTTTGCTTTGTGTCAAATAATTAACTGTCCCATATCTGATCTATGTTGTATATCAACTATTCTAATCTGCCCTTTTTCACAAAAAAAGAAATTAAGACCCACAGAAGTTGGGTGACTTGCCAAAGGTCACAAAGAAAGAAAGTGTCAGGGATAGGATTTGATTGTAGGTTTTTTAATTCTGTTGTTGCTCTTAGTCTTTTTCACCCATATCTGACTCTTCATGACCCATTTGGGGTTGCTTGGTAAAGACACTAGAATGCTTTGCCATTTTCTTCTCCAGCTCATTTTACAGATGAAGAAACTGAAGCAAACAGTGTTAATTGTCTTGACCAGGGTCACACAGTTAGTAAGGGTCTGAGGCCAGATTTGAACTCAGCAAAATGAGTCTTCCTGAACCCAGGCCCAGTATTCAATCTACTGCACCACCTAACTGCCCCCCTTCCAACTCTAGAGACAATATATATATATATATATATATATATATATATATATACACACACATATATACATATACATATATATACATATATGTATATATACATATATATATATATACATATATATATATATATAGTTTGTCTTTGCTTTTTGGAGGGGGAAAGTAGGGCAATTGGGATTAAGTGACTTGCCCAAGGTCACACAGCTAGTTTTTGTGTTGTGTATGAGGCTGGATTTGAACACAGGTCCTCCTGACTCCAGGGCCGGTGCTCTATTCACTGTGCCACCAAGCCAAATTTGAGACAATATTTTTTAAAATAAGTTTTTTAATTGACATTTTCTGTTTCTTTACATCACCATAGTATCCCATATATCCCTCCCTTTTCTCTTCCCATAGTAGAGTAATTATTCTTTATAATTCCTGCCATAGCCCTAAGGAACAGGCAGTTGGGAGGACCAAGTGAAATAATAATGTTAAGTGAAAGTTCTTTGAAAATTGTAAAATGCCTAACATATGTAAAGTATTTTTTATTATTTAATTTATTTAGAAATTTAATTGAGTGATATTTCAGTTTGGGTATCTGTTGTCACCCGTAATAAAGTTATAATTTGGCAATATATAGTTTAAGATTAATATTTGATAAAGAGAAGAAGTATACATATATATCTATATTTATATGTATTATATATAGAGGAGCAGCTAAACGGAACAATAACTAGAATGTTGGGCCAGGAATCAGGAGGATCTGAGCTCAAATCTGGCCTCAAATACTCATTAGCTGTATGTCCCTGGGCAAGTCACTTAACCCTGTTTAACTTTAGTTTCCTCATCTGTAAAATGTTTTGGAGAAGGAAATGGCAAATCACTCTAGTAACTTTGCCAAGAAACCCCAAATGGGGTCATGGAGAGTCAGACATGACTGAAAAAGAGCAACATTTATGTATATAGTAGGTAAAGGGTCTCTTTTGGAGTCAGAAAGGCCTGGGTTCAAATGTAACCTATAATGCATACTGGCTGTGTGACCCTAGGCAAGTAACTCAACCTCTCATATCCCCATGAAATTCTATAAGAAACTATAGAAAGAGCATAGGTTTGGAATCAGAGGACTTGTGTTCAAATCCCAGCTCTGCCACTTACTACCTATGTCACCTTGAGCAAGTCACTTAAACCTCTGGGCATCAATTTTCCCATCTTCAAAATGAGAGGATTGAACTAGATGGCTTTCCAGTTGTAAATCTATGACACTGAGTCACAGATGTGCTGTGGCCAGCATAAGTTGAAAGAATTTCTGTATTATTGGTTGCTCAGTTTGATCACAACCCAGGTCTGGATCAAAAGAAAAAAAAAAGGAAAAAATGGTGATACCTCTTTAAACTGTCATCAGAAGATGGGCTACTGATTTAAACTATCAGAGTTATGGGTTTCTACTTTAGGTTTAAAGTTTTTGAAAATGTATGCTTATGAGTCTTTTGTGTTTAAACTGTTTCATTTATGTGGAAAAAAATAGCTTTCCCATACCTGATCTATGCTGTATATCATGTACCTTTCTAATTCCTTTTGGGGAGACCTTGGACATGAACCAAATCTAGGCTTTGTTTGAGAAATTGTCCTTAGGTCCCAGGTTTTATCCTGGGGCAGAGACAAAATGAGCCAAAGATTGTCTTCCAGTGGGAACTTACACAAAATGTAGTCCCATGATCCTCAAAATTTACAGAACAAAAATGGAAGGTATTTGTTGATACTATAATTCATGTATAGCACAAGCAGATCTTGAAGGTCAGTGCTTCTGTCATAAGTCATCTTCTGGAGGACAGCCTAGATCCAAGGCACTCAGTGGTGGTTTACTATCTTTATCGAGAATGGCCCTGAACACTCAAAGTAGAAGAAACATGTACTGACATGAAATAATAATGGATATTCCTGCAAAAGATAAACAGCAGTCCATCAAGGTTCAGTGACTAATGGCCCTATTATTCTTCAAGGATCCCTGATTTCATCCATGTGGGTGCTCTGTTCACCAATAAAGGTTGTGATCTCCTCCATACTTGAGTAGTTTCATGAGTTGTTGCAGTCTAAGACTTCTATCACTTAATGTCAATCCTATGATAATGAGCCTCTCTAAACTTGGCTAGTCATGTCCTTGTTCAACAGACACACAGCCCCTTGTTGGGCCAGTATTTACTTTTTGAGCTTTACTCTTTGAAAAAACAGTCCAGGGTTTGTGCTTTGTGGGCATAGCCTTTAAGAACCTACGGTCACCACCATGCTAGGATGAAACCTTGGAGAAGGACATTAGTGATAGAATCACCCTAATACCAGAAATCTAAGTTTTAAATTTTTCTAGGAGACTAATTCCTACATAATCCCACTGGAACATGAACTTTAGACCTGCTGGATGGGAAAGAGGTTTCAGCTCTTCAATAAAGGCCATGTGTAACTCTGTGTACCTGCTGCCATGATGAGGTGTGTCAGTGAGGACTTGCCACTGAGCCAGGAAAAGTGGCCCACTCAGACCTTAAAAGGCTGCCCTTTTATGCTCTCTCAGTCTTCCAATTGGCTGAGGATATTGGATTTCTGAGCCACTTTTGGACTTCTGTGAGGGGACCTCCTTTCTCTTTCCTCTCCCTTTGAGAAGGCTGATCTTGAGACTAACTGCCTCTTCTGCTTTCTATTTCTTTCCCTAAGCAGAGATAATCAAACTGCAATCATGCAAGATGGACTTTTCGGGAGTAGCTCATTTGGGAGTTCTGGGTTTCTAAGTTAGAGCTTACCGGAAGCAGGAAGATCAGCCTAAGTCATGCCCTGGCTTGCTAGGAGATATGGCTCTTGAGGGAATTGTTCTGAGAGTACAGAGCCAAGGTGAAGGTGAAATGGTTGTTCAGCAGTCCCACAGAAATTAGTTCATGTTTCAACATTAAGTATCCTCCTAGGAGAATATAAAAGGAATTATGTGTTTCTATTTCAGGTTTAAAGTTTTTCTAAATGCATGCTTATGTATCTTATGTTTGAACTGTTTCTTTTGTGTGAAATAAATAACTGCCCCATACCTCCTCTATATTTTATATCAAGTACCTTTCTGATGCCTTTTGGAGAGACCCTAGTCATGAGCCAAACCTCAACTTTGTTTGAGATATTCTCCTCAGACTTTTATTTTGAGGTAGAGACAAAATGAGCCAGAGACAAAAAGAACTTTTCACTTTCTTTGGAGTCCAGGATACCCTAGGATTTAATATCATTTGCATGAGCCTAGAATTGGAACCCCTTAATGGGAGAGAACACCCCAGCCCCCTTGGACCAGTATCTCTCGTTTTAACTATATCTTTCCAGTCATCTAATAAATGTTTGGTTTAAAGCAATAAACTAGATAGCTGAAGGATACTGAATGCAATATATGCTTTGCCTTACACTTACTCTTCTCCAGTTCTTCTGGGGGCAATTCAACTCAAATCCCTTCTGGTTTGGAAATATAAGTGTCTTCCTCCTAACTTCTAGGCTTCATTTCAACTGATCCCCTGTCTGTCTGGCCTGATTTAAGAATGGGAGCTTTCTATTTCTCACCCTCTTCACTAGGCCCCTAAGCTTCTAATTAAGTCTTTCTTTAATCCCCAGGATTGGAAAAACAACTCCGTGCACAAGGCTTCTTGACAGTGGGTCGATAACGTCATCTTCTTTACCCAGTAATGAAACCTGCTGAATGCTGACACCTGTTTTCATCTTCTTTGGCTTTTCCTTAAAGAAGCCTTGCTCTCCTGAGAGGCAGCTCCTCCCTCCCTGCCTTAACCAGAAGACTATTTTAAGCAAGTACTTAGGAAGCCAAGATTTGGAGGCTTACATTGTGGATAATTTTAATACTACTGCATCAGAATAAGTTTGGGGACCAAGATATAAACTTGCTTCCAGGTTCTGCATTATTCGAGAATAAGTACACGTGATTTAAGAGCTGAACAAAAAACACAGGTGAAAATAATAGCTATGACTACAGCTTAGCACAGAAGATCTGGCCTTTATTTCTAGCAGGTCACTGATTGAACCTGACTCTGAGGATGTTACTTGTTATTTTTTGTATTGGTTTTACACATCTATGTACAGTTGGCATACCTATATTCTTCTTCTTAGCTATGTTTTATGGACTAAATCACAAAAGATTCAATAAACACTTAGAATTTGTTGGAAAGATATTACATGATTAAGATATTGTCATAGTTACAATTGCAATTTGATTTCATTAAATGCTCACATACAGAATTTGAATGCACAAAGGTTCTTGTTTAATCAACAAGCACCTACTATGTGCTAGGCACTAGGGATACAAGACAAAAATAAAAGCATCATTGGATCATATATTTTGAGCTGGAAGAGGTCTTAGAGGCTATAGAGTCAAGCTTCTTTTTATAGATGAGGAAACTGAGGCACAAACAGTTTCAATGACTCATCGAGGGTCAAACAGTAAGTGCCTGAGGAGGAATTTCAACCAAGTCTTCCTGACTCCAGGTCCAGTGCCTTCTCCACTATTTAAGTTCCTGCTTTCATTGAGCTTGCATTCTATTGGGGAAGATGATGGTAAATCAACCATTTATAAAACACCTACTATGTGGAAGGTATTATATTAAGTGCTTTATATTTATTGTCCCATTTTCTATTAATATAGTAATTTAATTGATATTAATTAACACTAATATGTTAATTTACCACATTAATATTATATTTATAATTATTATTTCATTTGATCCTTACAATATCTCTTGGAGGAAGATGCTCATATTATCCCCAATTTACAGATGAGGAAATTGAGGCAAGCAGATTAAGTAACTTGTCCAGAGTCACACAGCTGCTAAGTGTCTGAGAAAGGATTTGAAATTTGGGTCTTCCTGACTCCAGGCTTAGCACTCTATCCACTGTGGCAAATAGCTGCCATTGATCAGTCTTTTATTGGTCAAGTAGTGTTCCTTCTAGACCTTGTGAAGATGGGAGAGAAGAGAGGCTCCCCTCCCCCTACCTTATTGTCTTGTTTTATAGGAGTAGAGGTCAAATTCCATAACTGTTCTGAGTCTGTACTCTTTGGAATTCTGGAACATTTTTGCTTGCCCAATGACAGCGTTCCCTTTAATTCTATCAGAGAAACTGTGTTTAAACTTCTTAAAGGGATTATTAGATGTTAATACCTTTTTGTTAACCTGTTAACAAGGTATATATCCAGTGATAAAAATTGAGCTGGACTGGCAGGGAAAGAGCCAAATTCCCCCTCCCCCCACACTAGGAAATCAGGAATCCTGGATTTTAGTTTTTTTGTTTTGTTTTTTTTTTTTGAGGGCAGTTTGGGTTAAGTGACTTGTTGCACAAAGTCACAGGGCTATTTTTTTGTGTTAAGTGTCTGAGGCCAGATCCAAACCCAGGTCCTCCTGACTCCAGGGCCTTTGCTCTATTCACTGCACCACCTAGCCACCCCCGGATTTTAGTTTTTACTCTGATGTGGGAAATTTGGCAAATAAGCAATTAACTTCTCAGCATGTCAGGTTCCTGACCTTTCAAATGCCAAGGCTCCTCTTCTCTGTTGATTAAAACATATCTAAGTCTCCTTCATGTTTAAAGAAAATGCATTACTAGATTCTACCATCCCTTCAAACTATCTTCCCATATTTTTCTTTTCCATTTCATTCCCCAACTCCTAGAAAAAGTTGTTTGCCTCCACTTACCTCTTGCTTACTGCCCTTTGCATTCTGGCTTGGGAACTCATCATCCTATTCAAGCTATTCTCTCTAAAACCATCTCTTAATTTCAAAGTCTAATAGCCTTTTCTCAGCCATTATTGCTTTAATCTCTTGTTTCTCTGCAGCATATGACACTATTTACTACATTCTCCTTAAGGAACTCACACTTCTTTGAATGTTCACAATATTGTTCTTTCCTGGTTCTTCTACCTGACTGCTCAGTCTCCTTTGGTGGGCCATCATCTATTTCATACTCACTCCCTATGGGTATGCTCTGGAACTCTACCATGCCACCTCTTTTATCTCTATGTTTTCTGTGTGACCTCATCAAATTCCATGAGTTTAATCATTATCTCTATTCTCATTAATCGTATTTCAGACCCTGACACATAGTAGGTGCTTATTGTTTGTTGATGAACTGATTAACCCATTCCTCTTCTAAACCTCTCTGTTTCTGTGGAGGACAGCAGCATCCTTCCCATTATCCAGGTTCAAAATCTTAGTGTCATCCTTATCTCCTCACTCAAACTCACCCCATATATCCAATCAATTGCTTAATCTTGTTCTTTCTACCCCCATTAGATCTTTCACATATGATAAATAAAGGTAAAAATAGAAAATATGAGGTAACATGTTTGCAACTATGAAAACTCATTCTAAGCATCAAGAAATGAAAGCAGATGGAATAAGTACTGCACCTATAAGTGCCAGATGTATGATCTCTGTTAGAGTTTTAAAAAGCTTCATTAAGGCACAAAACAGGAAGCCAGAGGATTCCTTTCTTTTTTTTTTCTTTTTGCTTTCTGTCTTCAGAGTACGTGCTCCCTTGCTTTTCTTTCCCTTGCCTTTTTTATCTCCTGTGGATTTGGAAGCTTCACAGCTAAACTTTTGTTTCTCTAACAGACCATAAATAATCTCTACTGCCTGGGCTAGCCATAAGATTCATATTATTGACTTGAATTCCCTGAGAATTTTTTGATAACATCAATTCAGCCCATTTAAGTCCAGGACTGCTCTCTTTTATCTGCTTTAGCATCTTTTACCCACAAATTTAAATATTTCATCAATGTTTTCCTATATTGTACCATATGTACTTGAAGTTGAAGATTTTAATTTCTTTTAAAAGTGAACCCAGGGGCGGCTAGGGGGAGCAGTGAGTAGAGTGTTGGCCCTGGAGTCAGAAGGACCTGAGTTCAGATCCAGCCTCAGACACTTAATGCACACACAAACAAAAACCTAGCCGTGTGACCTTGGGCAAGTTACTTAACCCTAATTGCCCTCCAAAAGGCAAAAAAAAAAAAAAGTGAACCCATCTAAAACCTGAAGATCACCATTTTAAATGAGTTAGCCTGCATACCTAACAGTTACATTTAAAAGTCTGTAAAGTGTAAGATACTGTTCTTAGTTCTAGGGTTACATAGTGAAAAAAAAGAAAAGAAAAGAAACTATCCATTCCCCCATGGAGCTTATGTTTTACCAAGTAGATGTACTATATAAATAGAGAAATCCAGTTAATTTGAGGACAAAGAGAACACTAATGACTAGACCATTGACATGTGTACATACACATTTGTATATGTAAATATAGGTGTGTGTACATGTATATGAAATTTGGGGTAACTATCTATCTATTCATCTATCTACACACACATCCTGTATTTCCAAATTTTAAGATTTTTTTCAAAGATCCCCCCCATATTACTTTATTAAATAGCTTTATTGCTGAAATCTGAGTTTTAATTATTTCATTATAAACTTGTGCAGTGAATAAACTTCAATATAAATTATTTCATCATAACTTGAACTTCAGTGTCCAAAGTTCAGTGTCCTGTATTCAATAACACCTTTTGAATTAAATCTTTTTTTTTTTTTCAGTTAATGAGCATTGTTTTCTCCCCATTTTATCTTCCCCACTATTGGGGAAAAAAGATATAGAAAAACAAAGCCTTTATAACAAATATATTCTAATCCAGTCAAATAAATATTTATTAAGCACCTACTATATGCCAGACACTGTGCTAAGTGTTAAAGATACAATCCTTGACCTCAAGATACTTACAATTTAAGTGGGAGGAAACACACAAAAGAAGGCAGAAGAGTTGAGGGGGGTGGCAGTGGTGGGTGGCATTGGGGAAGTGGAGGAAGGGCACCAGAGAGTATTTTATTCCTTGAAGTTGAAACCAGGCAGTGAGCTAGAGTCCTATTTTTGCCTTCTAGAAAGGAAAGGCATTGGGAGGAGTTTGGCGCACACACACACACACACACACACAAACACATACATGCATAAATACATATATATATATTCAATCAAAACAAATTCCTACCTTGGCCTTGTCCAAAAAATGCATGTCTTGTTTTGTGTATGTTCAATAACTTTCACTATGGTTTCAATACAATACCATCAGGTAGTAGAGCTGTGAGTGAGATATGTGTGCAGAATATACTCTTCCTGAGATTCAGGATGGTGACTCTTTTGAGCTCCCAGCCTCCCCCACCATTGAATTCCTTGATTCATTCTTTTTATATATAAAACCTCTCTATTAGAATAGCTAATTTTCAACTCAGAACAAATATGAAAATGACTATTTCTGCCAGGTTCTACCAAGCTGAAAAGAATTTGAATATAGTTCCAGACTGTGTCTTCTGCCTGGGAAGCAGTCTGACTAAATCAAGAAAATCTCATGAGCAGTAACTGGTCAGCCATTAGCAGATGGATTTCTTTGTGGCCACAACAATCCATGTAAATGGATACAAATACCAAATGTCTCTTAGTCCTATACAGATTCCTTCTTCATCGAGATGGGAGAAGAAAAAGGGGCAGAAGTTTCAAAGAATGTTAGTAATATAGACTTTTAAAAAAATTAAGGAGATAACTAATAGTTTTCAAGTTCTTTGTAGTTGGAGGTTTCTTTTTAGATAAAATTACCCCCCCCCCCACCTTCATGTATCAATAGGTCAGGTTATCTGTTTGCCTTTAGAAATCTCAGTAACTGGCTGCTTTTAGATATTGCTTCTGATTGCACCCTAAAAGTGGCAACCTCCCATACAACTATAGACCAGAATGAACAGGAATTTACTACCTTCAATCAATTTAAATCTATTTAATAAGAAATTTCATTTTTAAAAAGTGTAATGAAAAAGGTGAAAATGTATGATATGATAGATCACTGGCTTTGGGATTAGAAGTTCTGGATCTATATCTCACCTCTGCCACTTGATAACATCCTATATTTAGAATTTAGACTAATATCCTATATAGATAAGGAACTGAGGTAAGGAATTGAATCATTTTATAGGCAAGGAATTGAAAGGTGACATGATTTGCCCAAGGTCCTCTAGGTTACAGTAAGAGGAAGAGTTAAGTGTTGAGATAGATTGACTAACTCTAAAACCATCCCTCTTTCTACTCTGACAGGTCTTCAGGATTGGCAAGAAATCACTTCTACTTTCTGGTGCTGTTTCCTCATCTGTAAAAGTGAGAGGATTTGTCTTGGTATTTATGGCTCCTTCCAACTCTAAATCTATGAGCCTACAGGATAGGGGCTGGATCTATGATTATTTCACTGGGACATGGAACTGCCTCCATCAATGTAGGCAAGATTCTTCTCTGTGATTTATAAATTTAGAGAATGTCTAGAGTACCAAGAGGTTAAGTGATTTTCCCCAGGGTCACAGAGCTAGTATGTCTAAGAGGCAAGACTTGAATGCAGATCTTCCTGGCTACCATACTACCTCCAGATCTTAGGTAAGAGTACTTAAAATGGTAGAGTTGTATCCTTAGTACATAGAAGGCTGGGTAGATAGAGAATTAGTAAGCCAGACTTAGAGTCAGGAAGATCTGAGTTCATATTCTGCCTGGACACTCTGTGTGACCCAGGACAAGTTGCTTAACATCTAGGCAGCTTCCTAGGTCATATTTAAATAAATACTTATAAATGGACCAGTTGCAATGAAATGACAGATACTTAACATATTGAAATATTTAAAATTTGAGCTGACTACTAGATATGAGAGGAAACAAAATATATTTGGTAGCCTAATGCCCCATATTTTATTCTAATGGAAGAAACATTCTTCTTTCAGAATCATTCTTTCTATAGATTAGCTTTTGGTACTATCATGAGTTCTTTGAATTTGTTGGAGTGAAAAGGCATTGGATTTTAAATCAAAAGACTCATGTTCTGATTTCACCTTTGTCCCTACCTAGTTACTTGAATGTAGGCAGATCAGATACTCCTTTGGGTCTTGGTTCTTTATCTGTAAAATAAGAGAGTTAGACAAGATGGGTTTTAATGCCTTTTTAGGCTCTAGCTCCTATGAGCTCATAGAGCTTGAATTTATTTCCAGCTCCCTCTAGTGTCTATTTTTTAAGAACTAGCATTTGAAATGCATCATTCATTTTTATTTTCATTCAGAATTATCAATTCATGGAATATTAGATTTAGAAGGAAACAGTACTAATTAAATTCAGCAAATGCCTATTTGTTTGGCTTACTATGTAGAAAGCACTGCCCAGTATACTATGGATATAAAGATACCGCCCCCCCCGCCCAACAAAATCCCTATCTTTAAGGAACTAATAGTTCATCCATGAAATAGGATGTATATGCAGATAAGCATAAGGCAAGGCAGAATGTACTGTAGTAAAGCAGAGATGCCAACAGAATGTTCAATGAACTTTGAGGAGGGAAGAAACACTTTTAGCAAAGGGAAGACTTCTTGGAGAAGGAAGCATTGAATTGAAAGTTGGAGGAAGGGAAAGATTTCAATAGGCATAGATGAAGGTAATTTTACTAGATCATAGTTCTTCTAATCATGTCATACCCTTCAGTTTAATGAGCTTCTAGGCACCCAGGCCTGAAACCTATGTGTCATCTTGTACTTCTCACTTTCTCACCTCCATATCTACTAATTTGTCAAACCCTGTCATTTTTACCTTTGAAAGATGTCTCACAACTGCCTTTTTCTCTCTTCTGACACTACCACCACCCTGGTACTGTCCATCATCACCTCATGATTCATTATTGCAGTTGTCTATTAGTTGGTCTCTCTGCCTCAAGTCTCTCCCCTCTGCAGTCTTCCTTCCATTCAGCTGTCAAATGGATCTTCCTAAAAGGTAAGTCTGACCATATCACCTCCCTTCCCTATCTAGTCAACTCCAGTGACTCTCTGTCACTTTCAGGATCAAATATAAATGCCTCTCATTGGCATCTAAGGATCTTCATAATCTGACCCTTTCTTACCTTTCTAGTCTTTTTGTATTGTGCTTTCTTCTACACAATCTATAAAACAGCAATACTGGCCTATTTGTAGTTGTTCAAACATGACACTCCATCTCCTCTATCCATGCTTTTGCATTGGCTACTCTTTCTCCCCTTGAATGTTGTAGGCACTCAAACATATTTGTTTAATTGAATTGTAAAGAAAATAAACCACTTCTCCAATTGATAAATGGTCAAAGGATATGAACAGGAAGTTTTTGGATGAAGAAATTAAAGCTATCAAAAGTCATATAAAATGCTCTAAATTACTAATGATTAGAGAAATGCAAATTAAAACAACTTTGAGGTACCATATCACACCTATCAGATTGGTTAATGCGACAAAGTAGGAAAATGATAAATGTTGGAGAAGATGTGAGAAAAATAGAACAGCAATGCATTGTTAGTGGAGTTGTGAACTGATCCAAACATTCTGGAGAACAATTTGGAACTATGTCCAAAGGGCTATAAAATTGTGCGTACCTTTTGATCCAACAATACCACTACTAGGTCTACATTCCAAAGAGGTGATAAAAAAGGGAAAAGAACCCACATGTATAAAAATATTTATAGCAGCTCATTTTGTGGTGGCCAAGAATTGGAAATTGAGGGAATGCTTATCAATTGAGGAATGGCCAAACAAGTTGTGGTACATGAATATAATGGAATATTATTGTTCCATAAGAAATGGTAAGCAGGCAGGCTTCAGAAAAAGCTGAAAAATCTTGCATGAATTGAAGCTGAGTGAAGTGAGCAGAACCAGAACACTATACACAGTAACAGCAATATTGCACAATGATCAACTTTGTTAGACTTAGCTCTTCTGAGCAATGCAATGATCTAAAACAGTTCCAAAAGATTCATGATGGAAAAGGCTGTCCACATCCAGAGAAAGAACTATGGAATCTGAATGCAGATTGAAACATATTGTTTTCTCTTTCTTTTGTTTTTTGTTTTTTCTTTCTCATGGTTTTTCTCTTTTGTTCTGATTCTTTTTTCACAACATAACTAATGTGGAAATATGCTTAATATAATCATACAGGTATAGCCTATAATCATTGCATGCCATCTTGGGGAGGAGAGAAGAGGGTGGAGAACAGGAGGGGGGAATTTAGGACTCAAAATCTTATAAAAGCAAGTGTTGAAAACTAAAAATAATTTTTTTAAAAGAAAAGAAGCCACACAAACATTCTGATATCTCATTGTAACAACAATGCAATATTCACAATGCCTGTGGTGACTATAAATATGCAGGTATAGTTATTAATCACAAAAAGTAACAGGCTCTCTACATGGGGGACATAGCCAGAATATTTATTCAGATACCAAAAAGCTGAGTCCCAAAACTAGAAAGTCAAAGCCATTACAGTAGCCAAGGAGTTGGTACACATAGTTAATGCAGTAAACACCCACATTCTCAAGCCTTCAAAACAAAACAGGTGGGGGCGGAGCCAAGATGGCGGAGTAGAAACAGCATTTCCAATGTGCTCTGCCCCACACAAATTTCAAACAATGTGAAAGGGGACTCCGAACAACTTCTGGAGCCCCAGCACCCACAGAATGGCACAGAGAAGCTAACCTCCTGCTGAGGACAGCCCATCAGCCCTGCAGGAAGGACCAGCGCAGCGCTCTGAGAGCAGGCAGCGCAGCCCGCAGAGCCGAGCCCAGGTCCGTGGTTTTAGCCCCAGGGTGACCGGGCCTTCAGCCAGCTGGAGGGACCCCACAACACCAGCAATTGTGGCGATTCCAGAATTATCAGCACAGATATGCCTAGGACAAAGTGAGAGGTTAGTGCCCTATGGACTTTGGGACCAGTATTTGGGGAACTCGTGGCTTCCTCCCCTGGGGGTGAAAAGCTGCTGAAGAAACAGCTGCACAGAAGCCATTTTGCAGCATCAGTAGTGGCTCTAGCTCCTGGTCTGCAAACTGTAGGGAGATCGAGCAATCAGTCTGGGGGTTAATCGCTCTTGCTTTAAACTGCCTGGATCTGGATTGTGGTCTGGGGGGGAAGTTTGGGGTGGGTATCCAACTTGCCAGAGTGGGTGGAGGCTTTACAGAGGCCACCCAACTAGCGGAAGTTGTGAAGACCCCACGATTGGGCGGAAGCTCCCCTTTCTGGTGGCAGAGTCCTACTGTGGCAAAAAGCCCAAAAATCAAGTAATTAAGTGGCAACATGCCTAGGCAAAAGAAACAAAATAAACAGAAAAATTCAACATTGGACTCTTATTTTAGGGGCAAAGAGGTTCAAAGCATGGAGGACTGTGAGGTCAGAACTCCTGCACCAAAAGCCCCAAATGAAAATACAAGCTGGCTACAGGCCATAGAGGACCTTAAGAAGCAGATAAGAGAAGTGGGGGAAAATTTGGGAAGAGAAATGAAAAAGATGCAAGAAAAGTATGAAATGACAGTCAACAGCCTGACTGAGGAAAATAACACCTTAAAAAATAGACTAACTCAAATGGCAAAAGAGGCTCAGAAAGGTAATGAGGAGAAGAATGCCTTAAAAAGTCGAATTTGCCAGATGGAAAAAGAATCTCAAAAGCTCACTGAGAAGATTCATTCCTTCAGAGTTAGACTGGAGCAAATGGAAGCTAGTGACTTTATGAGAAATCAAGATACTATTAAACAGATCCAAACAAATGAAAGAATAGAAGGCAGTGTGAAATATCTCATGGGAAAAACCATTGACCTGGAAAATAGATCCAGGAGAGATAATTTAAAAATTATTGGACTACCTGAAAGCCATGATCAAAGAAAGAACCTAGAAATCATCCTTAAAGAAATTCTCAAGGAAAATTGCCCTGATGTTTTAGACCCAGTGGGGGAAATAGAGGTTGAAAGAATCTACCGATTGCCTCCTGAAAAAGATCCCAAAAAGAAAACTCCTAGGAATATTATAGCCAGGCTCCAGAACTCCCAAATCAAGGAGAAAATACTACAAGCAGCCAGGAAGAAACAATTTCAATATTGTGGAAACACAATCAGAATAGCCCAGGACCTGGCAGCTTCTACACTGAGGGATCAAAGAGCATGGAATATGATATTCCAGAGGGCAAAAGAGCTGGGATTGAAGCCAAGGGTCACCTACCCAGCAAAACTGAGTATCTTGTTTCAGGGGAAAATATGGTCATTCAGTGGAATAGAGGACTTTCAAGCATTCTTGATGAAAAAGTCGAAGGGGATATGGGAGAAGATATGGGAGAGAGCAGATTGGATGTGGGGAAATCCTGTGGGACTGCTATTCTGGAGTGGTGGGTAGGGGAAAAAATTGTAACAAAATCTGATTGAAATGAATGATGTAAACCAGAAGTTAATAAAGCATTTGTTCAATTAAAAAAAAAAGGACCATGAAAACACAGATTAAAGATTAATTGAAAAATAAATAACCCAATCTTAAAAAAAAAAAACAACAGGCTCCCTCAGGCAAAGATACTCTTCTCTTCACTCAAGATAACTGCTCAGCTATCATGTAGCTCACTCCCCACAGTTTTGGCCCCTCACCGTTCCCATCCCCAACAGTCCTCAGCAGAAGTTCTGGCTGACTCTCAGAAGTTCCCAATGTTGCCACCGCCACTTCTAATCACCATGCTGGCTCCAGCCCAGCCCCTACTCTGCTCTGGCTCCTTCCTGCCCCACCCTTTCCTGCTATGTCCTCAAGTTCAAGGGGCGTGGAAGATTTTCAAATCCCATTACACTCATGAACTAAACAAAATTGCATTATTACCTTTACTTTTTGTTGTTCATTTGTTTTAGTCATGTCCAACTCTTCATGACCCCATTTGGGGTTTTCTTGGCAAAGATGTTGGAGTGGTTTGCCATTTCCTTCTTCAGCTCATTTTACAGATGAGGAAACTGAGGCAAACAGGGTTAAATGATTTGCTTAGGGTCACACTACTAGTAAGTGTCTGAGGCCAGATTTGAGCTTGGGAAGAAGAGTCTTGTAGGTACTTTATCTACTTTACCACCTAGCAGCCCTATTACCTTTACTATTTTCCTATAAAAAATGATGTTCATTAAAAATACATACATGAACTCCAGGATAAAAATCATGCTCTTGCACATATACCAGAAAATTCTTTTATTTTTGAAAATCCAATAAAGCTCCCCTCTTTAACTTTTTGTTCATATGGATTTCATAACTGACTGACTTATGTCCAAATCTAAATTTGTGGAGATTGCCTGGGGTCTATGCATTGTCAAAAAAGAGGTTTGAGTTTATAGACAACATGGTAGGAATTTGGCAAAAGGGTAACTTTCTCCAGTGGTCCTGTGTTTTTTTTTTTTAACTGAACTTCACTATCTCTGGCCCCAATTAATCATTCCATAAGCTTGGCATTATCCTAGATTTAAAATTTCACTCATGTACTCTTTACAGCCCTAATGTGAATCTATTCCACACTGTGATACAGTTTCCTAGTTGTTTTCTACATGTAATGCCAAACTTCCCCTATTTGGAGAGAAGAAAATGTGAATCTCAGGTTGAGGCTGGCAAGGTCATGAATAGCTGAGGAAGCCTTGGAGCAGTTGTGAAGACATCCTTGCACTCTTCTCACCATGCCCCTTGTTCATTTAAAAAAAAAAATTCTTAAATGAACAAATAGCAACTAAACTGAGAATTTCTATATACATTTTAGAACAGGAGAGTACATGAAACAATATCTATTAGTTTTCTTTTAAAGTTAGAATAAATTCAACATGTTCTGCTTGTCTTTGATTTCTTATATTCTCTCCTTTTTTTTTGGAGGAAGAAGGAACTGGGGTTAGTATTAGCTTTTGTTCCCATATCCGCTGGGATTTTGGGGGAACTTAGAAAGACAAGTGCCTAAATGTTTTTTTTTTTAATTCTCCTTATCTCATGAATGAATTAAAAAAACAAAAAGACCTGTGCACTATTTACCATTTGCCAAACAGTGTGCTAAGTTCTTGACATACAGATATAAACGTAAGACAGTTCTTGTCCTCAAGTAGTTCATGTTCTAAGAGGGAAAGACGGTACATACAAGGGGGTGGTGACTCTGAAGTCACAGGCATGGTGCTGATTTGATTGTGGTTCTCAGAATCTGAAGTGGAAACCATGGCTAGGGTGAAGGTGAGGATGCATGGGTCAGGGAGTTCAGAACTGAGTAACATAGCTCTTCCCACTTAACTTTTACTGAGTACCATTGTCTTTCCCATCACTGAGACTTGCAACCTACGCGTCATCAAAAAGACTTGAATTTAAATCCTGTCTCAGATACTTAATAGCTACACAACTTCTGTCTGCCTCAGTTTCCTTATCTGTAAAATGGCACCTTAACAATGCAAAACAACTCTACTGCCTTTACTTACTCTGTTCCTTTGGAATGAGGCATAACCTTTCAAAACCATATTCAAGTCATGGATCCCATCACACCAAGTTTTAGTGATACCTATGAGGTCACATTGCATTGGGATATTGTTGTGAGGATAAAATGAGATAATATTTGTAAACTGTAAAAGCACTCTATAAATGCTAGCTGTCATCATCAATGTCAACATCCAGAATCAAATATAAAATTCTGTTTGGCTTCTAAAGTCCTTCATAACCTGGTCCCTCTCCCAAGAGTCAGAAGATTGGTCTTTCCAGTCATCTTACACCTTACTTCCTTCCCAATCACATATTCTGAAATCCAGTGAGACTGGTCTTCTGATGGCTAACTTAGTGGCAGATAGGTGGCTCCATGGAGAGACTGATGGTGTCTAGAATCAGGAAGATCTGAGTTCAAATCTAGCCTTGGACACTTTCTAGGTCTGTGATCCTGAGAAAATCACTTAACCTCTGATTGTCTCAGTTTCCTCACCTACAAAATGAAGATAATGAATTAACTACATCCCTGGATTGTTGTGAGAATCAAATGGGAAAATGTTTGTAAAATGTACATAGCACAGTGCCTGGAACAAAGTAGATGCTTAATAAATTCTCATTTCCTTCCCTTCCCTCTTTCTGCTCACAATCCATCTCCTGACTCTAAGCGTTTTTTTTTTTTTGTTTGTTTTGTTTTGTTTTTTTGTTTGTTTCCTATTCCTAGAATTCTTTTCTTCCTCATCTATGTGTTCTGGCATCTTTCAAGTCCCAGAAATATCGCACCTTCTACAATAAGAAGCCTTTTCCTATCCACTTTAATGCCAGGGCCTTCTATCTGTGATTATCTGCAGTTTGTTCTATGAGCTCTGAGAGTAGCTCTCTTCATGGTTCCAATGGCTGGTCTTGGTGAAATGTGGTGGACACTTTCAATTGAAGCGAGTGTATTGTTAGTTTTTCTTAGTTATTTTACTTTGTTAGAGGAGACCTCTCAAAGTTGGGGTGATCTGTAAATGTGAAAATGAAATATATCAATGAAACTTAAAAAAATATCCCAATGCAATGTGACCTCATAGGTATCACTAAAACTTGGTGTGATGGGATCCATGACTTGAATATGGTTTTGAAAGGTTATGCCTCACTCCAAAGGAACAGAGTAAGTAAAGGCAGTAGAGTTGTTTTGCATTGTTAAGATCATTTGTTCATACAGGAACCAGAAAGGGGAAAAATGGTGGAGGTCATCTAGGTGAAAAAGGATGAAGGGAGAAAGAGACAGTGATACAGTGACAAGAGTCTAGTGTGTATAGTACACCATAGACCATGAGGACAGAAGTAGGAAATAGATGAAGAATTTTGGAAACAAAAGAAGCATGGTGTGTAGAAACATGATAGAATGGCAATGGAAGACTTTAATTATCCAGACAGCTTGCTAGTACTTTCTTTGATCAAAATAAAGTAGCAAACATGTCTTAAAAATATCATCCCTCAAAAGATGGAGATGGGGGAATTGTCATGTTTGACCTGATCTTGACCAAAAAGGAGAAACTGGATTGCTGAGTTAAAAATGATTAGCTCCTTGGGGGAAGTAACTGCTATATCTTTGAATGTATGATAGAGAAAGAAGAAAAAAAAATGCCTCACTGTCTCTTACATGCATCCTAGGGTTTGCAAAAATAAATTTCAAAAGGTTTGGAAAAAAAGAATAGATAGGCACCTGTGGCTTAAAATTCTGTTAGAGGAGTCCTTGTCAGTCCAGGGGCATTAGAAAGATCTTAAGAATGAGATTTTGAAGACAAAAATGGAAATAATTCTAATAAGAATGAAAGGGAAGTTGTCTCAAGGGATCAACATGGATGCACAAGGAACCCAACAACCAAATTAGATTTTTAAAAAAGATATGTACAGGGACCTCTGCTTGGAGCAGTGTGCCTAATCTTTTTATTAATGAATTATATAAAGGGGTAGATAACATGCCTATCACATTTGTAGATGTCACAAAACTGAAAGGGATTTCGAACACCGAAGGTCAGAATCAGAAACGAAAAACAACAACAACAACAAAACCAACAACCAAAACTTAACAGGCCAGAACACTGGGTTAAATCAAATGAACTAAAACTCAGTAGGGCTATTGTTTGTTACTCAGAGAATAGTGCAACAAAGTCCTCTCTGGCATTGAGTTTATCGAGGACATCTTGTAGAATATATGCATTAGTGCCCTTCCTCTGTTATTTATTTCCTATTTATCCTGTATGAAACTCATTCATATATATTTGTTTGCTTATTGTCTCCCCCATTAGACTGTGAACTCCTTGGAAATGAGAACTATTTTTTGCCTCTTTTTGTATTCCTGGCACTTAGCACAGTGCCTGGCACATTATACCTGCTTAATAAATTTTTATCAATTGGTACAGGGTTTATTTTTTATTATTTTAAAATTTATATCATTTTCATTTTTTGCTTTATTGATACTGGTGATTTTTTCATATTTATTAATGGAGTAAGATCTTGATGGTTCTTTCTTTACATCTGTCAGTCAGTTGTATGCTTATAAAGGTTTGCTAGGCTGTAGACAATTCTTTATTTCCTTCTCATATTTTCATCATATCCTTGATGCATGTATAGATTTTGCTGCTTAATAAATATTTGTCAAAAGGAATTGAATTGAGTTTTCTGCTTCAAAAAGAAATCAAATTTCACTTATTTTATAAAGGGGAAGAAAAAGAGTTTTATCTACCACAAATATGACCTGCATGACCTTGTGAAAAAAATAATACTGGATGCAGAACCTGGAGATCTGTGTTTCAGTATGGGTTCTGATGCTGGCTTAGCTATATGACCACAGATGAATCTCTGAGCTATAATTTCTACATCTTTAAAATGGAAATCATAATACTTTCTCTGCTTACCTAATTTGCATGGAAAGTACCATACACATTTTAAAAAAATATTTTTGACCAGATCTATCTTTGGAAAATCACAATGAGGAAACTCTCTGCCACCACTGTAGGCCGATATCTGTTCTATAAGTTCTTAGAGAACTGGTTGGGGCACTGAGACGTTGTGATTTGCCTAACATCACACAGCCAGTATATATCAGAGACTGGACTTGAACTCTGGTCTTCCTGATCTCTGATGATGGTGATCTACCTACTACATATGCCTGGCATGGAGTAGTTGCTTTATAATGCTTTATTTTATTCATACTATGGTAGGGACACTCTAAAGAGGAAATCTCCCAAAGCACCCTAGAAATAGGGTGAAGGAAAAAGACAAACAATGGAGTAAAGTCAGGAAAATTATATAGAACATGGTGTATTTCATATTACTGTCACCTGTGAGTTATTTTTTTCCATAGTACAGAGAAGTGAAATCTTGTTTTCTACACTTCATAAATTCAATCCAAAGATTGTCTCATCAGCTCAGAAAGAGAAACTTAAAGTAGAAATAAGAGCAACCACTCCAGCAAGTCTATGGTCTCTCAATCCTGACAATAGAATGGGATTTTCTTTGAGATTTCATTTCACATTTAACAAAGAAACTTGAGGATTGACCTTTCTCAAATGATTTAAACTTGAGAAGGCACATTAATCCAAAATGATTTAACTACCTCAAAAAAGAATTGCACGTAGAAGAATAAAAAGTGCAATGTTTTATAAAATAAGGAATAGTAAGATCATCAGTCTAGACCTGGAGGGGGACCACAGAGAACATGTAGTCCAATATCCTCATTTTACAGATAAGGAAACTGAGGCTCATAGAAGTCAAGTGACTTAGCCAAGCTTGCACAATAACAAGCAGAAGCAAGTTTTGAACTCAGGTCCTCTAACTCCAGAGTCAAAGTTCCTTTTGTTCTACTCTACTGCCTCCTTTGTATATTTTATAGCTCTCCTTTCCCCTTTTCCTCCCCTTTCATCACCTCTTCTTATTTCCTCCCTCTGTCTTTTTAAAAATAATATTTTGTTCCCCCAATTACATGTTAAAACAATTTTAAACATACATTTTTTGGAGGGTGAACATAGGACAATTGGGTTTAAGTGACTTGCCTGAGGTCACATGGCTAGTTTTTTGTGTTAAGTGTCTGAGGCCAGATTTGAATTCAGGTCCTTCTGACTCCAGGGCCGGTGCTCTATTCACTGTGTCACCTAGCTGCCCCTAAACATATTTTAAAAATTTTAAATTTCAAGTTCTGTCCCTCTGTCCTTCACTCTCCTCCCCCTCCCTGAAACAGTAAGAAATATGATATATGTTATACATGTGTAATCATGTAAAACGTTTCCATATTTTGTACAAGAAGGTTCAAATTTTAAAAAAGAAAGTGAAAAAGTGTTTCAGTCTGTATTCACATAATATCAGTTCTTTCTCTGGAGGTAAATAGCATGCTACCATCTTAAGTTCTTTAGGATTGTCTTGGATCATTGCATTGCTGGGAATAGCTAAGTCATTCACACTTCTTGATCATACAATACTGCCGTTACTATGTACAACATTCTCCTGGTTCTGCTCACTTCACTTTGTATCATATTATATATCTTTCCAGGTTTTTCTGATATCATCCTGTTTGTCATTTCTTAAAGCACAATAATATTCCATCACAATCATATATCATAGCTTATTCTGCCATCTCCCAATTGATGGGGATCCCCTTGATTTCTAATTCTTAGGCACCACAAAAAGAGCTGCTATAAATATTTTTGTATAAATCCTTTTTGGATCTCTTTGGGATACAGGCACCTAGCAGTGGTATTACTGGATCAAAGGGTATGCACAGTTTTATAGCTTTTTGGACATAGTTCCAAATTACTCTCCAGAATGGTTGGACCAGTTCACAACTCCACCAAAAGTTACATTGGTGTTTCCAGTTTTCCCACATCACCTCCAACATTTATCATTTTCCTTTTTTTTGTCATACCCAATAAGTTTTCAGAAAAAGAAATTAAACTATCTATAGCCATATGAAAAAATGCTCTAAATCACTTTTGATTAGAGAAATACAAACTAAAACAACTTTAAGGTCCCTCCATCTTAATTATGACTATGAACCAGCTACTGTGCTAAGCTCTGGAGACACAAAGAAAGGCAAAAGACTGTGTCTGCTCTCAAGGATCTCACAGGATAATGGGGAGATCATAGGAAAACTACTATGTACAAACAAAGGCACAGGATAAATTGGAAATAATCAACCCAGTGAAGGCACTAGCTTTAAGGGGGATGGGGAAAGGCTTCTTGCAGAAAGTGAGATTTTAGCTGGGATTTGGAAGAAGCCAGTGGCTAAGAGATAGAGATAAGAAATGAGAAAGTTCCAGGCAGTGGGGAGAGCCAGTGAAAATACCTCAAGTGTCCTGTGGGAGGAAAAGCAAGGAGGCCAATGTCACTGGATCCCAGACTATATGGAAGGTAGTAAGGAATAGGAAACTTATTAAGGAGAGGCAGGAAGGGCCAGGTTATAAAGGAATTTGGATACCAACCAGAGGATTTTCTGTTTGATCTTGGAGGTGAAGTAAATGTAGCATTAGGCTAGAAGTCTGGGTTGTAGTCACAGAAACTCAGAGCTCAGAAGGGTCTTCAGAGGCAATCTAGTTTGACCAAGAATGTTTTCTACAAAAGCCTGGACAAAATGATCATTTAGCCTTCACTTCACAGGGTTGTTGTGAGTATCAAATGAGACATTATTTGTAAAGCACTTAGTACAGTGCCTAGCATACAGTAGGCACTTAATAAATGCTGGTTCACTTCTCCCTTCCCTTCCACACCCAACCCCTAGGTGAAAACTTCTGGCGAAAGGGAGGGAAATGACTACCTCCTAAGGCAATTCACTACATTTCTCAAAATTTCTAGTTATTACAAAGTTTTTCTTAGGATCAAATCTGCTTCTCTTTGACTTTCATCCATTGCTGTTTGTTCTGGTCTCTGGGCCAAACAAAGCAAATCTCACCCTTTCTCTAAATGATAGCCCTTCAAATAGTCTTTTTTCTTTTTTAGAACTCACACAGGCCAAGCATTCACATGGTGGTCAGAATAAGTGATACAAAGACACTCTCAGTGATACAAGGTCTCTCTTAACTTTGGAATTGATTGTAACATGGGAGACATTGGCACAGGATGTCTCAGCCTAGTGGACCCACATCAGAGAAGGTTCTGTGCGCTATGAACAAAGCAGAATTGAGACAGCTCAGAGGAAACGCAGGATGCAAAGATTTGGAGTATTCACCCTAAATATTCACACGGACTATTTGTGCCCGACCTGTGGTAGAGCATTCCACAGTCGGACACATTGAAACTTAACTCTAGCACAGTGATGTCATTTTGGTCCTCCTCAAGAATGAAGGACAATAACCAAAAACCAACCAGCCCTTCAAATACTTGAAAACAACTGTTATGTTCTCTTTATCCCTTCCCTTCTCCAGGCTAAACCTCCTCTGTTTCTTTATCTGATTCTTGCATGGCAGATCTTGGGGCCCTTCATTCATCCAGTCATCTCTGTCTGCTTCCCATTGTTGAGCGTCCTGTCCCTGCCACTAAACTGGAATAACCACACCAGCTATGCTAGCCATCAGCTCGGCTTTGAATGATAACTCAACATTTCTTCACCATGTTTATAATTGGCAGAGAAAACTCAAAGATAGTGGATTCTGGGGAAAAAAAAGTATTGAATCCAACAATATGAGTAGTTGAATATAGCTTCTTTGCCTCAGGATCCAATTACATGTTGAAGAAGGAAGACAATTTGCAAGGTTCTGTCAAACAAAGCATATAGAACTCTTGGCAGTTCAAGTTGCTATCTCCCCTTCTTTGGCCTAATGAAAGGATATACTCTTAATTTGTGTATTTCAGGGAAATTCACTAGCAGACTCAGGGAATCAGTACAAGGGGAACCCAAGACTGCTTCTTATAACCTGGCCTTGGTTTTCAACTGCCTGGCTTTGCTGTTGACAAAAAGCAAATGCTTCTTTTTGATCTTATTCTAGGATTAAAACTTGGGAATTTCTAAAAGAATTTGTGTTTGAGTGGGGACATCTTCCCTGATTCAACATCTGGCTAACTATAGAGGAGTAGTATCACTACATCAGAAGAATGACCACCAGTTTTATGTTATTCCAATTGGAAGCTATACCTATTTTTTTTTTTTTGGCCTAGAGCAGAGTGCCATCAGTTCTTAGCTTCAGTTGATTCAATCAAGACACAAATTCCACAGACATGTATTAAGTTCCCACTGCATGTAAAAAACTTAACTGGGTGTTGTTGGAAATATATATTGACAAGATTTAGTTATTGGACTCGTGGAACTTAGAGTTTACTAAGGGCAAAAGACACTGAAACATATTTAGATTATTTGGCAAGATCAGTAAATTAAAATGAAAATCTGACTATACATTTACAAACTGTCAAATTACTTGCCTACTCAGTGGCTGGAGGGGAGGGGGAAGGGAAGGGAGAGAATTTGGAACTCAATATTTGAACAAAAAAGAATGTTATTTTTTTTTAAACAATTGTGGTTAAGTAACTTGCTCAAGGTTACACAGCTAGTTATTTATGTGTGGGTGCTAAGTACTGAGGCTGGAACCTATCCCAGGTTCTCTCAACTCTGGGGCTGGTGCTCTTACTGCACCACATGGCCACCCCTGAACAAAAAAGAATGTTAAAAATTGTTTTTACATGTAATTAGGAAAAAATAAAATCTCAAATAAGATTTTAAAAATTTTTTAAAAATGCAAATCAAAGTGCAGTTAAGTTCTGAGCGGGGAGACCATAGAGTACAGATTTGGGAAGGCTCTGTGGAGGAGGTGGCATTTGAGGTGAGGTTTAAAAGGTTGCTAGGAATTTAACATCGAAGAGGGGGAGAGAAAGCAGTCCAGTTAAAGGAAAACATTGAAAATGCAGAAGAGATAGGTGTTGATTGTTGGAGGTAAGTAGCAGTGGCCAGCAGGAATGGGAGCAAGTGTTTAAGTAGCTGCATTTCTTTCTCAGATATGCTCTTGACTTTCTAGACTTTTCTACCTCCGTGTAATGCCATGCACAAGGAGCTTTCCAGAAGAATGCTACTGTGAACAGCTTTTAAAGTTCTGATTACACAGTATAGTGTATTCTATTTATTCCATAACAAATCAAAGCAAAACAGAAAATCAAGGTACAGCATTCACAATATTACAACTTATCACAGAAAATCACAATATAGTATTCACAACAGCTTATCATTAAAATGGCCACATAGTTTTCAATAGTTTTCACCAAAGTGGTCACAATATTTAGAACAAAGAACAATCATCTCAAAGTACAATAGTCAAAGTCTTCCACTCATGGGGCACACTTGATTAACTCAATCAGTCACTTAATTCAGCAATCAATTACTAAGTATCATACACAAACCCTCCACCCCTAGGTCAAGTAAACAACAATTTCATCATTACTCAGTACCCATGGAGAGAGGTCTTTTCATCTTGACTTGGGGCTGGTTCTCAGATTCCCTGGATCCCCTTCCATGGTCCCAGATTCTATCTGGATTCACCAGACTGTTACCTGGGTTCAATGGTATACAGCTCCCAGTTCCTTGTCCAGCTCTCTGGGTAGGTCCTGCTCCATACTGAAGTTCACAGGGTCCAGTCCATCTCAGATCCTTCACAATTTCTGCTCCAGGGAATTCAAGGCTCAACCAAGCCACAAACAGAGTCCCTGTATCCTGGTCATGTTTCCTCAGTTTCTCCTGGACTCCTGGGCTCCTGGGCTCCTCTGTCACCTGGGCTTCTGGGTTCCTCTTCAGAAGAAGCTCCACCACCACAGGTTCTCAGGAAATTATGGCTCAGTTCTTGGTTCTCTCTTCTGTAGCTGCTCTGCTACCAGATTCTGGGCCCAAGAAATTCTGACTGTGCCTCTCTGGGGCTTTTCCTTATATACACACAGCATTACCTTCCTGTTTCAGCCAACCCCTTCCTGTTATGTCAGTAACAGGAGACAGGAGTTCCTACCTTCTGTTTCCCCAACAGAGGCTCGATCAGTTACTAAGTGCTAAGAACCTGCTACCTTGCCAATACAAAAAGGGGTCTTCAAATTCAAATTACATTACCATTACACCCTTCCCAAAACCTTCTCACTCTGAAGATGCTTCAGCCCCTGTTGCTCATCCTCAGACAGATGAGTTCCTGTTGTGGAGCACCATTTCATGGAGAGCCCAGGCCATCTGTGCTCACTTCTCTCTTGTCTCTACTCCAGACTTTACTATTTTGTTCCCACGTGTTTATTACCCTCCCACAAACTCCCTACCCTTAGCTGCCCTTTTTGGTGCTTCCAAGGTGGTGTGATTACTGTTCTCCTGGTATGTACTCAGGTCTTTACCGAGGAAGGGCCCTTTATCCATTGATGCTTCTCTTTAGGGTCCCTCTTCCCTTGGAACCAGAAGTGATACTGTTTCTCAGAGCCCCTGCTCTCTTAGGACTGGAGGCAATACTTTTCCTTAGGGCCTCTGCTCCTTTGTGACCAAAAGTACTTCTCTTTGTCTTTGAATTATGATGCAGAAGGGTGTATAGGCCATGGAGCTACCAACATTTGCTCCTGCATCCATTGTTGCCAGGTCCTTTACTACCTTTGACTTGAGACCTGAAGCTGCTGTTGCTGCTGCTGTTACCAACACTTACTCCCACCTCTAGCCCACATCCATGTGGGCTTTAGACCAGCTTCCACCTCTTGTCACAGATCTCTTCTTCCAACCTCTTAAATTGTCTTGGATCAGGAGAATGTCCCACCTTGACCTTTTCTTAGCTCTACTCCTCCAGAATTTGGTCTGAGGCATTATTTTTGTTTGGAGGGGAATATTGGGGGAGTGTGGCTGAGTCCTCCCTTTACTCTGCTAAGTTGGCTCTATTTTTTTTTTTTTGAGAATAAATTATCAAATTCTCTCTTTGGCTTTTAAATTCTTCATAATTTGGTCCCAAACTATTTTTTCAGTCTCATTATATATGTATCACATCCCTTCCCATATATTTTGTAGTTTGACAAAACTGGCCTTTTGTTACTCAACCATGAGACCCCATCTTTCATCTCTGTGCTTTTGTATAGGATATTCCTCATTCTTAAAATATTTTCCCTTTTCAACCTCATCAGATTCCTCATTTCCTTCAAGTCACTGCTCAAGCACCAACTTTTGAGGAATTTCCTGATCTTCTCTTCCCTCCCCAACTGCTAGTGCCCTTCCTCCTTAACTACATTGTATTTATTCTTTGTATACTTTTCATGTCTATGTTTTCTCTCCTGAGAGTCTTCCTTGAAAGTGGGCATTGTTGCATTTTCTCTACTTGTATTCCTATCACCTTATAGTGCCTGCCATATACTGGGGTGTTTAATAAGTGTCTATTGATTAACAGTGACCACTCACACTTGGTGCTGTTTAACCCAAACTGTAGTACTTGAGGTCAACTTGATTTCTTGGTTCTTTGTTTTTTTCCTAGTATTTTCAGCAATCCTGGAGCAGGTACAGAGAAATCTGATATTGGAAATCACTCAGGGGTTATATTAAAATGTAAATAAAGATATGAAGTCAGAGGACTCAAAGGCTTTTTGGGTTGTAGTGCCACAATAAAGTTGTTGGAGCAAGTGAAGTTTTAATGGAGGAGATGGACTAGGACAGGGGTGGGGCATCTGTGGCCTCAAGGCCACACGTGGCCTTCTAGGTCCTTGGGTGTGGCCTTTTGACTGAGTCCACTTTTTACAGAACAAATCCTTTTATTAAGGGGATTTGTTCTGTAAAGTTTGAATTTGGTCAAAGGGCAGTGCTTGAGGACCCTGAGGGTCCACATGTGGCCTTGAGGCTAAAGGTTTCCCATCCCTGAACTAGGAGAATAGGAGTGAGTTAGGAGGGATTCTTAACCTGGTATCTGTGAATTTTTTTTTTTAAATATTGTGGTGATTATGTTGAATATAATTGGTTTCCTTTATAATCCCAGGTATTTTATTAATTTACGAATTTTATTCTGATACAAGGTCCATACTAAAGGGATCCATAACACATACAAAATTAAGAACTCTTGGGCTTTAGGAAAGGCTCATGGAAGTATTAAATTGAATCAAATTGAACTGATCTGAAGTAAATTAGGCACCATTCCACAGGAGTTTTTCTTCCAGATTTAGCACAGATACAGTGGCTGGGTGTTTCTTGTAACCTTTCCAGTCATCATTTCTTAGTATTATATTCAGCTGAAACTGGAAGCATTTTAAATCCATCTATATTTGAGAAGGAAATTTGAAAACAGAAATCTCTGAAGGTTTTGAACCAAAGAATAGGGCTTCTCTGCCTTAGAAGAAAAAGACAAATGCCCTGGTTTTTAGAAAGGCAATTCTCTAGGAATGTCTTCAAAAAGTAACCTGTGCTTCCTCTCCCTGTTACTCCCTTCTTTTTGGCCTAATATGAAGTGGAAAATCTTTCTCTCTAAGCTTTAGTCAATTTAACCCAGAGCTCACAAAGTCCAAACAGGAAGATAAACCCTCAGGCAGGGATTATTACATATTTTGAACCTGCTTTGTCTGCATTCTATATTGCTCAAAACAATGGGGAAAAAAATCTCTGGATGGCTTTCACAGTCATACTTGACATTTGGAAAGGAAACAAGAAGATGAGTTTTTTTTTAAGTTTTGAATTTAAATACCTCTTCACATTTGGTTCTTTGCCTCAGAATTAAACCCAGTGTGAGGAGAAGAGGGAAGAAAAAAAAAAGTTTCATAGAGTGAATTAGTTGTATTTTATTTTATTTTTTTGCTTTTTGGAGGGGGGAGGGTAGGGCAATTGGGGTTAAGTGACTTGCCCAAGGTCACATGGCTAGTTTGTGTGTGTGTGTGTGTGTGTGTGTGTGTGTGTGTGTGTGTATGTGAAGTGTCTGGGTTGGGATCTGAACCCAGGTCCTCCTGACTCCATGGCCAGTGC